>CM059186.1:116438691-116556128 GCA_030323885.1 Branchipolynoe longqiensis | reverse complement strand
GGACTCGATTAAATGGGTTCCGACCCAACCATTCTAATCTCTCGCCTCGATCCACTCATTCTCTGTACATCTAACTAACTCTCACCTCACTCGGTGTTGACCAATCATAGAGCTATGCCTACTACATGGATGAAAGTGGTTTCTGGCAACAACAACAAAACCACGGAAATCAAACCGAGATATTATGCCGACGGCTAATTTCCGCAAAAACGCGGATTTTGCCCCATAAGATTAGCACTCTGATGGAATCATGGACAAATACCGGAAGTAAAGTTTCAACTATCCTTATATTATCGCTCATACGTAAATCGCTGTTTCGGTTTTGTGTTCCAGCAACATCTAAGGTCATATAAGAATGGGATTCGAACTAAAAAATAATCGGAAAATATCAAAAATCGTGTAAATTCGCGAAATCGCGGATATTTTTCATCCCTGCTAATAATTATATATGTATACCTAATCATCTGGCGTTGCTATCCTCCATAACTACACTACCATGTTGAGGAGTTACTGTACACCTATCTATGCCTCCGGGGTCCTGGCATCTATGGTTACCTATGATTGCTTGTGCTAGCCTGGCCATGAGCGCCTTGGGCACCAGTTCACTTGCATCCATCATTGCAAACACGGCTTCTAAGAAGGTCACCATGTGATTTCGCTTCCGTTCCCACAGCCTCAGTTACCTAGATTTTTTTTTTTACTTTACATAAACAGAAGGCGCATTTCGGGGTCAAGCTATAGTTTCGCTCAGCTAACTAATCTCGTCTATGTTCTACATCCATAATGACATAAATAATACGAAAGGTCACCAACAATACATTGCCTATTACCACCTACATCATCCCTGGCACAGAGTCAGGGTAATTAGATTGGGATTCGAACCCAGATTCAGTTGTGAGGGTCCTACCACTAGTACCAGTGGATCACATAGCTTTATACTCAAATATAATTTCTACACGGATACAATTTATATAGCAGGCTGCATTTACTTCTTTAAACAAATGTAATATGTATTTCAAAGAAAATCTCTCGAACAAAAATGTTTATATCATATTGATACAAATATAAATTAAAACTGGAAATGTGATAATAAATAAATGGAGGTAGTCACATGACCCAACAGTTAAAGCTGCAGTCCGATCAAATGTCAGATTTTCAAAAAATTTGATTTTACATATCTAACTTAGATACTGATGCGCTTATTAAGCATTTGTTTCTGCGTAGAAGGCAACACTGAGTCAATTTAACAGAAACTGTTACTGCAGAAGTCTATGGTGTCAGAGTTTTGGTAAGCTTGCCAAAACTAATTTTCCATGTTTGCACTCAAAATATCTCAAAAGTTTACCATTTGGTGATCGATCTCAGAAAAAATACAGAAATTCAAAACCATCGGCCTATGCAACTCTAAGCTGGACCAGAGACTGGAAACCCACAGTGAGCAGAGCGCTTAGGACTTGTAGAAGAGCAGGCACTGTGATGGGAGAGTGCCAACACCAGACATGTGCTAGGACAGAGGTAGTGAAGCTCAATGCCAGACTTGCGCATGTCCGCGTTTAACATGGAACGCAGGTGGTGGGTTCCGACAGGGTTCGGGTCTGAGGATCAAGCATCCCCCCACCTCCACCTACGCCCCCCCCCCAACTCCACCCCCCCCCCCCATAAGGAGTGAGGTGTTAATCAGTGGGGTCAGACGAGGCCCACAGAGGCGCCACCAGGGGGCAGGGTGTAGGAGGGGGGGGGGGGTGAACCAAACCGGAAGTTGCGCACCGTGACATGCGCATGCCGCCCTGTGCAGGCGCTCAGCTGAGTTACACGGAGTGGGTCACACTCGGCCAGTCAGAGTGAGGAATGGTGACGGGTCTCACAACCATGTATTACATTGCCTATTTATCACCTGCTCGCTGGTCCCTGCCTGCTTTCGGCTTCAACTTAAAGTTGCATAGTCCGATGATGTTGAGTTCCTGTCATTTTCTGAGATAATTTGAAGTAACTTTGCTTCAAAATGGCTAACTTAGTTGAAGTAACGTTGCCTCAAAATGGCTAACTTAGTTGAAGTAACGGCGAGTGAGTAATGGCGACCGTGAGTGTACGCTAATCTTACGCGGACGCTGATTATCGCGAATCCAATATACTAAAGTGTGCATAAAAAACCAAGACTAAGCGGATTTTCCTCATAAACATCCCAGGATACTATACAAACATCCCAGGATACTACAGGATAGACCTGTAAGCAGGAATACACTAAAAACAAAAACAAAACATCCCTATCGACCGTTAAGTACGGCGGGAATCGCCGAAAACGGCGAAAACAAGGCTACGGATTGCCAGGATTTGTATCCCCTGGTACAACGAATGTACCATCACTCACAGCTAAGTACCATGGCATATTATCACCCATATACTTTGCTTTGCTGTTGAGGTGTGTGTGTGTGTGTGCTTTATAATGTCTAAATGACTCAAAACCACTGTTGAGTTGAGTGAACTGATAGATTCCCCTATTATCACTCACCAGCTGTCACTCACCAACACACAAATAGTATTTGTATACACTGATTCTATGGCCTGTTCTCTTTTAAACTATGTTTGAGTGAACGCTGTTGCTTGTTGCAGTAAGGTGCAGTACGTCGATTTGTGAAAAACGATTTCAAAATTCAATGTAATACCGCCGATCGACGTTTTTCGACGTTTTCGACGTTTTATGTCCCTAAAAATACTCATAACCAAAAAAAAAAATTTGTTCACTAGAACACTACGACAGATAACCAGTCGTTAAAAATGGAGGGAAAGGACGACAAACAGGATAACGAAATGGAAATAACGGAGCACGGAGGTAAGCGTGTGGAAATAACGGAACACGGAGATAAGCATATGGATAAGAATGAGATAGTGAGACTGGTAATCCAAACAGTAAAAGAAGAATTAGCGAAGGGGGGCAAAAACAAAAAGGATATAAAAGTAAATGACGGAAACGGCACGAATGACAATGGAAATGTTGGAAAAAACAAAACAAAACCAAGGGACAACGACAATGACAATGAATATCAAAACCAACTGCAGACACTACAGGTAGCATACAACACGTTGCAAATAGAATGCACGTGGTACAAATCTGAGTTTGAGAAGCTCAAAGAACAAACGAACATCACAAATGAAAACAAAGGTATAAACAATACCAGGACTGCGCCCACAGACAAAAGGAAGCCACCCACGGATACAGCCCAAACAGAGGCAACAAAAAGTGATGGGAAAAAACTCAGCATCATAATACATGGCATCCCGGAAAAAGAAGACGAAAACATGGAGAAAACTGTCACAAACATGCTAAAAGAAGCAGACTGTGACTTTGGCTGGACGGTAGTGACCAAAGCCTTCCGTCTAGGAAAGAAAATGAAAAAAGAGGCAACACCAAGAAAAACCACAGACAACAACGAGCAGACCTCAGACAAAAATAAAGACAAGGAAACCAAAGATACAGAAACCCAAAACACCGAAAAAATCACAAGCAGACCAAGGAGCATCAAAATCCAGCTGGAAAAGGAGTCACACAAAAAAGAACTCTTCCAGAAAAAAAAAAAATGCTCCAGTCAAAAGAAAGCTACAGCAAGGTAACAATGAGGCCGGTCAGATCAGAAGCCGAAATGCTAAATGAGAAAACGGTACAACAAATGTACACACTTGCAATGGAGAACAAAAACGAAAAAATAAAGTCAATCAAAATGAAAGGATGCAATATAGAGGTAAATGGAAAAATCTATAAGCCCAACGAATTTGATAAAAATAGAAATAGCAGAAATCACACCTGAGAAGGCAGCAACTAGGGAACACACATGGGGAGTGTCTTTCCAAGGACACAACTCCCCTTTCAGCAATCTCTACAAGTGTGAAATCACTGGAAAGGATGGTAAAAAATATACATCAGCAGAGCAATACTACAGCTCAATAATGGCAAAATACCATGAGAAACACGACATAATGAGAAGGATAGACAACACTGAAAATCCATATACGATAAAGGCAATGGCAAAGAAGATATGGAGAACACAGGATTGGTGCAAAACCAATGAAAATGTGCTGGAGGACATCGTCCGCGCAAAATTCACACAAAACGAAAGCCTGAAGGAGAAACTAATAAATGCTCCAGGAAACGCATTCAGGGAATGCACAAAATGCCCATATTGGGGCTCAGGTCGGTACCTGGACAGCGCCAGTGAAGGCGAAACAGTAAAACAAGGATACAAAAATAAAATGGGGAACATCCTCCAAAAAATTAAGGAAAGGCTGTGCAAGGAAGCAAATACTAATAAATAAATAAACAAATAAATTATCGAGCAAAAACAAATATGTCATAAGAAAACAAGAAGTAATTGAAAAATTTCACTAACCAAACCCTAAATCATAAGTATAATCAGGTACAACTAATACACACTTTAATGTTCATGTCTTCCTCTATGCACACAGGTAAAAGTAATGGAGGTATGCATGACTATCTATCAAAAGGGGCCATGTGTGCTGTATGCACCAGCACATACATCCCGAATCCATCAATCACTAAGCCAAAATAAAATCAAAACAAAATCAAAAACTCGCTAAATCAAGCAACCACTATCCTAAAAATATTATTTAAAGTAAAATAAATATGGTAGAAGAGATTGAATGCAAACTGGGAAGGGGCACACACTTCGCCCACCTAAACTGCCAGAGTGCATCCAATAAAATAGACATAATAAAAATGCATCTAAAAAAAGACAATCTAGATGTATTAACGTTATCAGAGACATGGTTCACTGACAAGCACCAAGACAACACCCTCAATATAGACGGATATAGGCTTGTACGTAATGACAGACAGCACATTAATGCAATGAACCAAACAAAGAAAGGTGGAGGGGTTGCCATTTACTGCAAAGCCACCAAAAACCTAGACACTGAAAAGCTAAAACCAACAAATCTCTCAAATGACCACATAGAGCTACTATGGTGCCTAATAAAAAATGAAAAGCAAGCAAATGTAGCCATAGCGAGCCTCTATAGGCCACCGTCAGGTGAAATTGAAGTATTCCTTGAAGAACTAGAAAAGAGCATAAACACTGTAAAAAAATCAACAAATGCAGAAATCTTTGTGCTAGGGGACTTCAATGTGAATTACAGCAGCAATGACAAAAATAAACTAATGCTGCAAACCACCATCAAGATCTTAGGCCTGCAGCAGTTCATCACTGAAAACACAAGGCTAAGCAACAATAGCTCAACATTAGACCTAATATTAACCAACTCAAACCATGCCACAAAATGGGGCACTAGAAGCTGGGGTATAAGCGACCACGAACTAGTATATGTAACCAGGAAAAAGCTTAAAAGCACAAATCACTATGAATACAAAATGGGCAGTTCCTTAAAAAACTACTCAGAAGATACATTAAAAAATCATCTGCACCAAAACATAAACAACATCACACAAAACAGAGATGATGTTGATATCTATTGGGACAACATCATCACAGAAATAAGAAAATCAATTGATGAGATGTGTCCCATGAAGAAAATAAAAGTACAAAAAAAACCAAGACCCTTGGGTAGACAAAGACCTGCTAACACTCATCACAACCAAAAGTAAACTGGGTGATAAAGCAAAACGCACAGAAACAATAGAAGACAAACTGGCCTACCGCATCGCCAGAAACAACTGTCTCAAAGCTGTGAGAACAGCAAAAAAGAAATACATTATAAAGCAGGACAAAGACTGGGGAAGCAACACAAACAAATTCTGGAAAAATGTAAACCTATTATTCCCAAAAAATAACAAAGAAGAGCATACAAACTTCCAAGATAATGAAGGGGCAATGCTCACAGACAAAGATGCAGCAAACAAACTGAACACACACTTTGCCACAATAGGGCAAAAGCTGTCAGAAAAATTCAAAAAAAGATGGGAAAACAGATCAGGAACTGTGGAGAACAAAATCCCCACCTGCAAAACAGATATGATAGAAGTAAACAAATTAATAAATGACATAGACACGAATAAACCAAGTGGAATAGATGAAATACCAACCAAAATACTGAAAGAGGCACTCCAAGCCATCCCGGCCACCATAGTAGACCTATTCAACATCTCCTTTGAGCTGGGGCGTTTTATCTCAGCCTGGAAAATGGCAACCATCACCCCCATTCACAAAGGTGGAGACAAACAAAACATGGGAAACTACAGGCCAATATCAATTCTTCAAACCCCAGGCAAGCTCATTGAAAAAGTGTTACATAGACACATCAATGAACACCTGGAAAAAAATGATATACTAAACGACAGACAAGGGGGCTTCAGGAAACTGCACTCCACATCAAAAACAATAGCTAACCTAACAAATGACATAATGGCATCAATGAACCAAAAACAATTAGTTGGAGCTGCCTTCATTGACTTCAGCAACTGTGGCTATTTGCAAAGCTAAGAGACTACATGACACAAGAAATGTCAATAAAAATCTTCAAGGGCATGGTGCTCCCCTATTTTGACTATGGAGATGTAAACTACATTGGTTCGAGAAAAGAACTACTAAAAAAACTGCAAACACTGCAGAACAGAGCCCTAAAAATCTGTCTAAGAGTAGACAAGCTGCACCCAACCTATGACATACACAAAAGAACCAAAGTGAAACTACTAGAAAATAGGAGAATAATTCATTTGAAAACATTAGCATATAGCTATAGTCAAAACAGTAAACTTCTAACAAATCCACAAAGGGCTACTAGAGCAAATAATGCACCACTACTAAAGCAGACCAGAAGCCGAATAAAAGCTCATGAGAGAAGCACGCTGGAAATGGCTGCCAAGTTGTGGAATGCCCAAACGGTAAAGGAACGACAAATTCCTGACCTAAAAACTTACAAAAAATATCTGTGCAAAATAAGGCTAGGAAACCCCCAGTAAGCTGCACTGCAAAGGGGCATGTGATATGTCACGGCCCACCAGCGGGATGCCCAATGGAAGGTAACCATGCCAAAAGTAGCCAGATAACACACCACACAGCTACGTACAAGCCTATGATATGTAAATAGGAGTAGGCTAGTCTAGTAATAAGAGTAGAAAAATAAAAACATATATGCCAAGAAAATCCAAAAAAACTAACATAGGCTACTAACCATACCAACCAATTATCTATCTGCTACTGAAATGCAGGCAATCAAATACCTTATCAGCAGCCACTGTGTGGTAAGATAACACCAACACTACAACTGGCCAGCATTGAAAACAAGCCTGGGTACCCGGGCTTATATGCTATGGACAGTATAAATACAGCCTCAATAAAAATAAAAAAAAATAATAAAAAAAAAAAAATAAAAAAAACGTTGCTTCAAAATGGCTAACTTAGTTGAAGTAACGTTGCTTCAAAATGGCTAACTTAGTGGAAGTAACGTTGCTTCAAAATGGCTAACTTAGTTGAAGTAACGTTGCTTCAAAATGGCTAACTTAGTTGAAGTAACGTTGCTTCAAAATGGCTAACTTAGTGGAAGTAACGTTGCTTCAAAATGGCTAACTTAGTTGAAGTAACTTTGCTTCAAAATGGCTAACTTATGAGATATTTCAAGCTGCAAAATTAATGTTGGCATGCTTGTCAAACCCCTGACCCCGTAGGGTTTAGCAGTAAGGGGTACTTCTATTAAATTGACTCGAGCAAAAGTACACCAGTATCTAAATTGGATATGTAGGATCAAATCGAGATAAGTGTTTTGGTTTAGAAAAGTTGATGCTTTCACCGGATATTGCAGCAGATTTTCAATGTGGTCTTAACAGTTCAGATCCCATTCCTGTATTCAAGGTCGGAATTTGCTCCAAGGTGCTGTCACTCTGCAATGTGCGGAGTGTGGGTTAAGCTGAGATTCCTTACACGCGGTATGCGGTATGTGAATGCGAATGCAACAAAAAATCGAAACGCCTTGAAGCCTATGGGCTACATTCCTTACACGCGGTATGCGAATGCGAATGCGAATGCGACAACTCGATCAGTCCCTCTAGCGATCGGTGCGGCATGCAGTATGCGAATAGAAACCTCAGTCGCATGTGTCCATTTGTTTAAGACTAGGAGAGGCGACTGACCATTACGGAACGGTCACACACAGGGGTGTTAAGTGGAAACATCTGGTAGTGGTGGTGGAGGGGAAACGCTTGCCGCTTGCCGCTTACCGCGTAGAAGGAATCCTCCCATTCGCATACCGCGTAGAAGGAATCTTAGCTTAAGTTGTGGGTAAGTTGCAGGTAAGTTGCGCGTAAGTTGGTGAAAACACCTGACAGACACTAAAGGCCCTGTCACACTGTGCCATATTGCATCAGCGTATGCCGATGTATGCGATTTTGCGCCAACACATTGGTGTACGCTAGTGTACGCTGAGACAAGTTATGGGTACATTTGGCATAAGTAGTATTTCATAGCATGTTCAAAATTCCTGCCGAATGACAGCGTGTGTCACATACGTCGGCATACGCTTATGCAGTGTGACAGGGTCTTTACCTTCCCACACAGACACGGAGGCACATACGCATGTGCGCGCACACATGCGCACATCAGAGAGACCACACACACACATACACATGTATACACACACGCACAAACCCGAACACACATTGGTTGATTGGTGGTTGTTCTACGGTGTCAAACAGCAAAGGCCATATTCACGGCGAGAAGTGTTTAACTTTTATTTTGTTCATTTTCATTCAACCATCACTTTTACACAGAGTGTAAAAGAATACAATCAAACAGGTGTCAACAGACCAACACGAACACACACTAACAAACACACGAACACACACACGAACACACACTTACAGAGACAAAACTCTTCTCCCCCACACATATACTATATAGCAACAAAGCTTAGTCCCACACTGGGTCCAACTACCAGTCAAGAGGCAGCGTGATAGACACAACATGACGTAGCATGACGCAACATGACATCACAGTGAGCGCCACCTGAACTATACCCCAGTCGCGACAAAGTGACAGGCCAAGGACCTCTGTCCCGCCGCACCAACATCCAGCAACGCGTACCGTGACGTCGCGCAGATGGCATCAGCGTAATAGCCGTGTTGTAACCACGCGTAGAACAGCGCGCTCAGACTGGGATACGAGGCGCGTCCCTGGCAACGCGCTCGGTGCGTTCTGGTGCTGAATTATTCAGTCAGGACTTGCCTACGTACAGATGAGTCCCGTGAAAGGCAGTAGGCACGCGAGAAGGCACGTGAGAAGGCACGTGAGAAGACACGTGAGAAGACGCTATTCCCAATCTAAATCAGTCGATAGCTGGAGAGTAAGACTACTACACATTTCCAGCGCCAAATTTATATTTTTTTCGGATCACACAGGATAGTCACAACCTGTATACACTAAAACCTCTCTAACCGACCACCTCCACAGATAGACCACTCTCCTATATCGATCACTTTATTTGGGTCCAAAAACTTCCTAAACCGACTACCTCCCTAAATGGACCATTTAGAGAGGTTTTACTGCATAATACATATAAAATATGCATTACAGTCCATAAAATATACATCAAAATATATACAATACAATTAATGACCTGCATGATAAGAGATTGTTTTATATATCAAACATTATATATCATAGATATTATATATAATAGATATTATACACATTGTCATGGGGTTGATGAAAATCGGAAATATTGCGCCTAGAGCGGGACTCGAACCCATATCTCTTGCATTCCGGGCCAGTGTGCTAACCATTACACCACGTAGGCTCCCTGATATCAACACACTACCCGTGCCTACCTGTGTATGTGGTTACTTGCCTGAGATGTTATCTATCATCGCGGTTATAAGTTAATATATTACACATAGTCCCTATATTTACACCCACCTTCTTACCACCACCCCACCCCCACTCACCCCACCCACCCCACCCACACCCCTTCCGCTTCCTAGTACATTGTCAATCCGCAGTTGTGACATAAGAATCCCGTCACGTCGGCCAATCACTAGGTGGCGCCCCCTGTATCGGTGGCGCGTCACAAGATGAGAATCTCGACTCGATGACGTCATCTGGGAAATACCAATGTCTCCTCCCGACTCTCTACAATACCCACAGCGTGACACTCAGTCGGGGATTACTGAGCTGTCCGTGACCATTCTATTGTCCGTTGAGGGGGAGTTTTCAGTGGCGTTAGCGCGTTGAAGGCTGCAAATCTGCATGTCCCATGTGGTCCCATGTGGTCCCATGTGGTCGGAGTTGGCCTCCGGTGGGTAGTGGATCTCAGCCTGGTCACAAGCCCCCCCCTCCACCACCCCCCCACGCCCCCCTACCTCGTCTGAAAGCGCCACACCGCGGTAGAGGAACTGACAACAGGCCACGTCCAGCTGATTGGTTGGGTTTTGGAGTTTTACGTCCTGGCAACATCTAAGGTCGTATCATGACAGGTACCGACGTGTGACAGCATCGACCCGGGTTCGAACGAAGCACATCCATCTGACGTGTCAACTATTTTGGAGGTACCACTGACAGCAGGCCACGTCCAGCTGAAGTGTGAACTCTCCGTAAGGCTTAATTCGAGGTACCATTGACAGCAGGCCACGTCCAGCTGAAGTGTGAACTCTCCGTAAGGCTTAATTCGAGGTACCATTGACAGCAGGCCACGTCCAGCTGAAGTGTGAACTCTCCGTAAGGCTTAATTCGAGGTACCATTGACAGCAGGCCACGTCCAGCTGAAGTGTGAACTCTCCGTAAGGCTTAATTCGAGGTACCATTGACAGCAGGCCACGTCTAGCTGAAGTGTGAACTCTCCGTAAGGCTTAATTCGAGGTACCATTGACAGCAGGCCACGTTCAGCTGAAGTGTGAACTCTCCGTAAGGCTTAATTCGAGGTACCACTGGTCATGTCCAGCTGAAGTGTCAACTGTGACAGTTGACACTTCTCCGGGGGCGGGTCAATGTTCGGTGACACCCGGAGGACACCTATAAAAGCTGCCCCGCTTAGTGTGTCCCCACAGCACAAAGGTTAATGACCCTCCAGCAGTCAATAAGCCAAAGAGCCCCCCTGTGACTCTAGTGGTGTAGTCCTGTAGTCCCGGGCGGCTGGGCATGGTGAACAAATACGAGTCTGGTCAAGGGGTTGGGCCTAAGGGAGGGCAAAGTGTATGTATGGGGTGTGGGGCGGGGAGATGGGGGTGGAGTAAAGTGGGCGGGGGGGGGGGGGGACAGACAGACCAAGTGTCCACCAAAAGGATACGATTATAACCTTTTACTAGTTTTAGGTTGCATAGCATTATCTCGGAGGCACAAAGTAGGTGGGTCGGTGGGTGGGAGTATTGGGGTGGGGTGGAGGGGAGTGGGCAGCCCACCAAAGGGAAGAATCATTACCTCTGAGATTTAAGTCATTATATCACTTAATTATTTTATAAACAACCGGAGGTGTGTCCGTGTGCGTGTGTGTGTGCGTGTACTCGTGTGTGTAGGAGAGTGAACATATCAAAAATTAAATCAGCAAAACAAAAAATTACCTCCATCACACTCTCTCGCTTCAAGTAGCACATTTCCATGGCTTTGCGTTTGGGCCATCTTTTCGGCTGTACAGTGAGTGGATGTAGGGGGGGGGGGGGGGAGCGTGCGTGCGCAGACGTTGCGCCCCCCAACGGACATGAGTGAGAGCAGGATGGTAGTTGTAGGTTAAGCAGGCCCAACTGGGAGCGGGAGTAGTAGATAGGCTAGGGAGAGGATGGACGCTTCCGGCCTTATTATACTCGTATAATGGCTTATACAGCATATATATATACATATTAGGTTGGTTATGATCTCTACTTCATTTATTTTGAAGAAACTTTTGTTCAAAGAGGTTAATTTTGGAGATATTTTAAAGTAAAAACTAATTGTTATGTGCACATCAAAATGATGGTCACCATAGGCTTCTGCAATGGCAGGTTCAATTAAACTGACTTAAGCTAAGATTCCGTATACGCGGTATGTGGCATGCTGCATGCAAATATCATATATGCGGCGTAGATATATGCCAACCCCAACATTTCTTGGGGTTTTTTCCTCCAAATTTGTGAAGGAACAGTATTGTTTTCTATGGCAAACGCAGCAGTATTCGCATTCACATGCCACACCGATCGGTCCATGGGTCGATCCATTTGCCACATTCGCATTCACACATTCAGACGTATGGAAGCACCACTATTCATTTAGATGCTTTTCCATTTTTATTCGCATTCGCATGCCGCATATCACATATAAGGAATCTTAGCTTTAGTAGTATTCCTTCCTATGCAGCAGCAACAATTGTTGAATGACTGCATCAGTAGCTGATAATGTGGATATGTAGGATCAAATCTAGAGAATAAGTGTTTTGGTTTCGAAAAGTTGATGCATTCATCGGACTGTGCGGCTTTTAATAATCATTCTAATTGGTTTCGAAAGTAGGGCACGGGAAGTAGGTGGAGTGGAGGGTGAAATGCACAGGGAGGAACAGCCACACACTCAACAAGATAACACACACACACACACCCGACACCCACACACCCACAAAACACTTACAGTACAGTGTCACTCACACTGACGCTACTTACCTCCTGCGCCATCTACCAGATCTCTTTAGTTTATAGGGTGAATGCTCCAAATGGCCGCCGCGTGTTGACAGGCCTGAGTGGGTGGGTGGGTGGAGAATTTGTAAGATAGGGAATGGGCGCAAGGACCTGGAGCGGGGTTGAGGGGGAGCTGGGAGGAGGCTGTGCCCTGGAAAGGGGCCATTGCCAGGGGCGATACCTTCCCTCCTACCACACACCGCCACCGCCACCGCCACCACCACCGCCACCGCCACCACCACACGACCCACCGGGCGCGAGCCTCGCGTGCGGGAGATCGGGAGTTCGGTTCTCGGTCAAGTCAAACCAATGACTTATAAAATTGGTACTTGTCGCTTCCTAGCCAGGCACTCTGTATTAATAGGATAGGGCAAGGACTGGTTAGCTCAGTGTCAGGATAATGTGACTGAACGCGATATCGGGTCATGGTGACGGAAACCTGATTTTCAACTGGGACAGCACTATTAAGTCGCCACGAGTGTGCACTGCCACAAGTCAGTACCCCTCCTGATATGACTAAATGTCAGGATCTAAAACTCCAACAATCACACCACCACACACTACCACCGCACACCACCACCACCACCACCCACCACCACCACCACCACCACCACACACCACCACCACCATCACCACACACCACCACCACCGTACACCACCGTACACCACCGAACCACCACCACAGACACACACACCGCTACCCCGCACACACACACACCGCTACCCCCCCCCCTGTCCCCCCCCCCAACACACCGCTCCCCCCCCCCCCCACAAACACACCGCTACCCCAACATAAACACAGGGGGCGTGACAATCAGGCGTTGGGCTTTAAGACACCATCCCTTGTGTATCGTTGCTTGTACCTGCGCACTGGCTGGTAGTGGTATATTTACAAAGCCTGTTTCGCTGCTACCACGACCGTGTTTGTTTATCGTACTTCCCCGCAGTACTTGTTTAGTTCCATGTTTGCCCGCAACAGAGGCGCTGGCAGTTTACCGTAGAACCCCTCTCCCCTCTCCCCTCTCTCTCTCTCTCTCTCTCTCTCCCCGGTGTAGGACGTTCAAAACACTACGCCGTTCAAAACACTACGGTAGTGTTTTGAACATACGTTCAAAACACTAGGGTAGTGTTTTGAACTTAGGTTGAAAACACTAGTGTTAAGTTCAAAACACTACCCCTACATACGTTCAAAACACTACCCAAGTTCAAAACACTATCACAACAAGCTGACCCTGCTGCGGCGTTTGAAGCACATATTAGTATACATTGATAGAGCTGTGGCATGTGCACCGCATATTACGCTGATGGTGCTGCGGTGTGTGCACCACGTGTTACGCTGCTAGTGCTGCAGCGTGTGCACCACATTTTAGTATACGCTGATGATGCTGCGGTGTATGCACCACAAATTGATACTTGTCGCTTTCCTAGCATGGCGTTTGGCATTAATAGGATAGTGAGTACCCATCCCGATATGACCTTCCATGTTGCTAGAATGTAAAACAATAACCACTAAAAACAACCCCTACTGCCCCACCTTAGTACATACTGCCCTGTAGTGTTTTGAACTTAAAGGTAGTGTTTTGAACTTGAGGATAGTGTTTTGAGTGTGGCCACAGTAGTGTTTTGAACCTACCTTCAGCTAGGTTGAAAACACTACCATAGTGTTTTGAACCTAGGTTGAAAACACTACTGTAGTGTTTTTGTGGGGTAGTGTTTTGAACTTACTACACCGGGCAAGTTCAAATTCAATCAATCAATAGTTCCGTCCTCTAGTCGAGGGTTGGATGCAATGGTTCTCCACTTGTTCGTTGGTGTGCTGTTCTGATAGACTATGAATAATTCAAGCCTGTCCACTGTGAAATATTTGTAAACCATGATGTTCTTGGTCTCCCTCTCCCTCTGCTGCCATTCACCTTCCGTTCCAACAATGTACGGTATATTGAATTCTGACGAATGATGTGGCCAAAATAAATAAGTTACTTTGTCTGTATAGTGGCAAATTGGATCCTTATTAATTTGTAGCACCCCCCCCCCCCCCCCCGCCCCCCCCCCGCCAGCACACCCATCCTACCCACATGCTCCGTCCGCACACACCATCCGTCCACACACCCTGCACACACCCTCAATACACACACACCCTCAATACACACATATGTGCCTGTCTCAAAAGGTGCTAGCTCTTTGTTTTTGTGTCCATAGTAACGATTGACACAAAACAGCACAGAAACGTTACACTGAAAACACAAGGGCATTTGCTTCAAATCTATTGGGGTTATGAAACACCATGTAAAAAAACAAATCAGTTTATCCTGAGCAAATGCATAAGTAGATAGTGTGTTGATCGTTACTATGGACAAAGTTTTGTCCCATATTGCTTAGCGCCTTTTGAGACAGTCTCATATATGCCTTGCACATACAGTCCTCCACACAAACACACACACACACACACACACACACCACCCTCCATCCATCCATCCACATTAACACCTTCCTTCCACAACTCTCTCTAAATACACCCCCAACTTCAACACACACATACACACTCTACACTTGCACACAAAATGCCAATTGAATCGACTCGTGCTTGTGCCAGTCGATCACCATGGCTTTCACTGTGGGTAAGAAGAGCCAAGCAATTAATGCTTGTACCAGTCGTTCACCATGACGTTCAATCGATCACCATGGTTTCCAGTGTAGATAGGAAGGAAGCACTCAGCGATTCTAGATAAAAGATTCACCCCGTACTTACAGTAAAACAAGTACAGGGGTAAACCTACAGGCTATATAAAAGCTGGCAAAAATGTCCCTCACAGTGGATGGCGTCTCCTACATTTTCTACCATATGTTGAATTAAATCCAAAAGCGACAACCCATTGTATCCATTTCCCCATAATATATATTTTCCAGAGTGTCAAAATCACATAATATCAGGCTCAGTGACACACAATCAGTTGGATGTGATAGAGCTCATGTGGTAAATCCGCCATCTTTGAAGGAACTGGTTCACTACATCACTTCCTGTTGTCAGGGAGCATTTTTTTCTTTCTTCTCTTTCGTTGTTGTTGTTGTACATTAGTTGACTAAGCAGAGGAAATTTCAATCGCAGATGATTGGTCTTCCTCATTCCACTGCTCCTTGCCCTATCATAAGATTGTCTTATGTTTATGAAGTGGTTTCAGCCCCTGCTGCTATAATGCCTGTATGTTCTAACAATGCCTGCTCCCTGGCCCAGACTGACTTATTACTCATGAACCTCTCCACTTCCTGTGGCTCTACCAAAATGGCCACTTTGTTGATGTATGTGCTCTGTCCATCCAAATTTTAAACTTCATGCATCTACGAATATAATTGACTAAACAACTCAAAAGTTGAGCGTAAATACATCCAGGTAGGTGAAGAATATATCTTGTTTCTTAGATTGTGAATTTAGGTTCTCATTTCGTTTCCCCATTTTGTCTCCAGCTCTTATATAGGGTTTGCTTTCACCCCTGTACTGTATGTACTATGCGGCGAATGTTTTAGCTAAGCGATTCATGCTTATACCAGATGATTACTAGAGTTTTCAATGTGGCTCAGATTATAGCCTAAACCCACATGGCTGTGAATTATATGTGATATTATCTGTACTAAATGACAAGACAAAAGAAGACAATAGATATAGTACTAGTAGACGAAGTGACACACCGGTAGTGGTGCATGCAGGACCTGCTGGCCGGGCTGCAATTAGCCTACTTGCATGCGGAACATACAACAACGCAGAACAACGCAGACCAATGCAGAATAACACAGAACAATGCAGCAAGCAACCATCGCCCTTCCGTTCATATAATACTCGTATAAATTGTTGGATATATATATGTACACATAATATATTTTTATTTACCTAATCTTCATTTAGTCACCCTATGATGTTGAACATCAAGTGATCTCTGTTAAAGGCTGGTGGTGTCCGCTATACGCAGAAATATCCATATATGCATGTGGTGCCTTCCACATCCAGAAAATACATTTGCCTGGTGGTGCCCTCTACAGGCAGAAAAATACACATACCTGGTGGTGCCCTCTACATGCAGAAAGATACATGTGCCTGGTGGCGCCCTCAACAGGCAGAAAGACATACCTGGTGGTGCCCTCTACAGGCCGAAAGACACCTGGGCCTGGTGGTGCCTTGTACAGGCAGAAAGACACATGTGCCTGGTGCTGCCTTGTAAATGAAGTAAGATATTTGTACCTCGTACATGCAGTAAGATACTTGTGCCTGGTGGTCCCCTCTACAGGCCGAAAGACACCTGTGCCTGGTGGTGCCTTGTACAGGCAGAAAGACACACGTGTCTTACGGGGCTAGTAAGTTAAAGCTGCATAGTCCGATGAAGCATCAAATTTTCAAAACCAAAACAATTATCTGGAATTGATTCTACATATCTAACTTAGATACTGATGCATGTATAAAACATTTGTTGCCACATAGCAGGGAATACTGAGGCAATTTAATAGAAACTGTTACTGCTAAAGCCTATCGTGTCAGAGTTTTGGCAAGCTTGCCAAAACTAATTTGGCATGTTTGCACTTCAAATATCTCAAAACATAACTGTTTAAAATAAACAGGACTTGAAGCTAAAGTAAGGTCGATTATAACAGTCAGGTTAATCTATTTATCTCAGAAAAATTACAGAAACTCAACACCATCGGACTATGCAACTTTAACAGAGCCGCCAGAGGGCGCGAGTGGTTCGCGCTAACGTGTGAAAGGAGCAGTGCAGCGTTCAGAACTGGTAACGAGGCTAGGAATGCTTGCCGGGGGAACAATGTAACCCAGTATGAAGTGTGGGGGGGGGGGGGGTAGAGAGAATGAGGCACTTGAGAGGAGGAGTGAGTAATGGTCAGACACCTGCCCGATAGCGCTGATGAGTTATAATTACTTCACACCTGTGCTGAGCAAAGGGGAGCCGGGGTTCTACATAATGTACGACTTGTAGGGGAACGGAACACCCCACCCCACCCACACACACACCTTACCACGCCCACCTGTCAATCAACGAGGTCTCTGGTACCGCCCACATGTCAATCACAGCTTCACATTCGGAGACATTTCTTGTCACCACAACTGTGATTTCTGATGTAGGAATGGGTGGGTGGGCAAGTTGGATGTCGGGTGTCGAGTGTCGGGTGTCGAGTGTCGGGTGTCGAGTGTTGGGTGTTTGGTGTTGGGTGTTAGGTGGTTGGACGGAAAGGGCTAATTATTTAGATACTTGCATTGAAAGTGTCTGAATGTGACATGAGTAATGAAGACAAATAGTCGAGTAATAATTAGCAATGATGAGTAATGTATCCTAGTTATTGCAAATTATTGCGTGTGCCTATACTAGATCAAATGTTCATTGCCCAGTAATTTATTTTAAATGGCAAATATTTGCAGTCTATTTCATTGTTGTCATGTGTCAAATGGCATGTGTCATTGAATGAATGATTTCGGGAATTTAAGTCTTAAATAGACCGGAGAGCACATTGGGCCATGACACACTCCTGCTGGCTTTATAGTGCGGACCCATTGAGATACTGTTCCACCGACACCATGATCCAATATCCCACTCAAATCTGATAACAGCAACTCAGCCAACAAGTCCTTGCCTTATTCCACTAATAACAAGTACATAACGACAAATGGCGATTCCGAGTTTAAAAGTATAATTTTGACTCGTTCGGGGGTAGAACCGGAACCAACGTTGATGGACGGGAGGCGGACACTAGTACCGCTAGTTTCAGTTTGTTCGGTCATTCCAAGACTGTGAACTTGGAATAGATATTTTTATTACCCGTACCCTGAGCTCCCTCAGCTCCATCTACTCAGCCATAAAACCTTTAACAGCCCGCAGTAAAAACTGGCCCCTGGCCTGCTCTAATAACACACCTGGTTCGACGCCATTTCGGCCCATTCTCGCTCTAGACGGCGTTATTTCCCAGAAACCCCAGCCTGGAGCAACAAGTGGCTTTATTCGCACACTAACGGACGCCATTACACGGGGCTTCATTTGCATAGCCTCTCTCTCAACACAGGTATGGATTCACCTGTGCTAAACCTGCCAGCTCGCCTCGGGTCTAATGGCCGGCTATAACAGTTGGCACTGAATAGCGGGTAGGGGGAGAGGGGGGAGAGGAGAGGAGGGGGAGGGAGGGGGAGGGAGGGGAGGGGAGGGGGGTTCGGTATAGAGAGGAAGCGAGGTAGGAGAGATGATGTTGTTTGTTGTTTGTTGTTGTTTTACGTCCTAGCAACATCTAAGGTCATATCAGGACGGTGATGAAGCGAGGGAAGAGAGAGGGAGAGATGGAAAAAGAGATGGAGATAGGAGAGAGGAAGACGGGAAGAGAGGAAGGGTGAAGAGAGGGGAGATGGCAGAGGGAAGAGAAATGTGAGATGGAAGAGAGGGAGGGAGATGGAAGAGGGAGGGGGAGATGGAAGAGAGAGACGGAGATGGAAGAGAGAGGGGATAAATAGAAGAGAGGTGGGAGAGATGGAAGATAGGGGACGATAGAGGGGAGATAGAGGGAAGATAGAGGGAAGATAAGGGAGATATGGAAGATAAAGGAAAGATAAAGGGAATATATAGAGAAGATAGGGGAAGTTAGAGGGAAGATAGAGGGAAGGTAGAGGGACGATAGGGGGAAGATAATAGGGGGAAGATAGAGGGAAGATATAGGGAAGATAGAGGAAGATAGCGGGAAGATAGAGGGAAGGTAGAGGGAAGGTAGAGGGAAGATAGGGGGAGATAGGGGAAGATAGGGGGAAGATAGAGGGAAGATGGAGGGAGGGAAGAGGGAAAAGAGGAAGAGACTGGAAAGGAGAGGTGGAGAGATAAAGGAGAGGGGAGATGGGGAGTGAGAGGGAAGAGCGGAGACAGCGGAGAGGAAGAGAAGCATATGTGAAGGAGGGATACGGGAAGATGGGGGCGAGGGAAGGGGAGTGGGGACGGGGAGCAGAATAAAGAAAAGTTGAGAAGGATAGAGTGGTGGTGAAGATAGGAATAGAGTAAGAGGGAGAGAGGGTGGAGAAAGAGGAAGAGAGTGGTGGAGAAAGAGGAAGAGAGGGGTGGAGAAAGAGGGAGAGAGGGGTGGAGAAGGAGGAAGAAAGCTGTGGAGAAGGAGGCAGAGAGGGCTTTACCTGCAGGTGATACCAGCTGGGTGGGAAGCCTTGAGGCACACGTGACCGGGCAGGTGAACCAATGCCTCACAGTTATACAACAAGAGTGTGTAATTAACCGCACGCACAGCTGACCCTTACCTGACACTACGTAACCCAGCCACACTCAGCAGGCACCTCCACCAGTCCCTCTCTACCAGCACCCCAACCCCACCCCACCCCACCTCCACTAGTCCCTCTCTACCAGCACCCCAACCCCACTCCACCTCCACCTCCACCAGTCCCTCTCTACCAGCACCCCCACCCCACTCCACCTCCACCAGTCCCTCTACACACACGCCACACACATCCACCCCACCCCTCCAGTCCGTCTCCACACACCTCACACAACCACCCCACCCCCTCTAGTCCCACTCCACACACCTCACACATCCAACCCACCCCCTCCAGTCCCTCTCCACACACCTCACACATCCAACCCACCCCCTCCAGTCCCTCTCCACACACTCCTCTCTCCACCAGCCGCCCCTCCACCCTCACACACCTCACCACCCTAGGGGCGTTATAGCTGTAATGAAATGTCAGATTTATAACCCAGGGGTGTGTGTATACATATGCATGGCGATTGGCTGGTTGAAATTGCTCATCTGGGTGTTGGAGGTGTGAGGTGTGATGTGTAATGTAGGAAGGCGCTGTTAATTTGGGAATGGAGGGGAAGGGCCATGAGGAGAGAGATGGGGAGGGGAGGAAAAGGGAAGGGAAGGGGGGAGAGGGGAGGAGATGGCAGGGGAGAGGAATGGGGAGGGGGTGAGCGAGGAGGGGAGGGCGGGGAGAGGAGGGGCGAGGAGGAGAAGTGAAGGGAAAGGAGGGGACGGGGAGGAGAGGGGAGAAGGGCGGTGCGGTGCGGTGCGGTGCGGTGCGGTGCGGTGCGGTGCGGTGCGGTGCGGTGAGATGCGGGGCGGGGCGGCTGACGTGAGGTGTCATCCAGTAGGGGCGGAGGGAGAGTGCCGGGTGATTACAGGTGATATATACACACACGGACTGGTGTTAATATCAGCTCTCACCACCTGCTCATAACACCACGGGGCGCACTGCCCCCTGGTGGTAGGTAAGGTTGTAGTGTAAAGCTATTAACTGATAGTGTGCAGTACGAGCTGACCCTGCCTCATATACCACCGCTACAATCATCTCTACCCCATCATATCTATACCACCCTAACAATCATATATCTACCTCCTCAAATATCACACTGGCGCACCTATCGACATATACCACCATATGCCACCATATACCAAACCATATGCCACCCTTACAATCATAGCTCTACCCCAATCATAGATCACAACTATTTTCACATCTTAACCCTGATCATATGCTACGGAGACAATCATATTGCTACCCAATCATATACCACGGTTACAATAATATCGCTACCTTATCATATATCATGGCTACAATCATATTGTACCCCGCCATATAGCACGGTTACAATCATATTGCTACCCCATCACATACCTCTGTTACAATCATATTGCTACCCCATCACATACCAATTACCACTGTTACAATTATATCGATACCCCATCATATACCACAGCTACAATCTACTCCAATAACCAAATATATGGCTAACACCACTGTTCTACCACCACTGTTCTGCCACCACTGTTCTACCACAACTGTTCTACCACCATGGTTCTACCACCACTGTTCTACCACCACTATCTCTGTCTTCATCACTCGTAAAATAATTTCGACAAGCTTGCCAAAAGTCCAGTTGTTGTGGTCCAGATTCACATATCGCGATGGTCACGTGATGAGGAATGACCTTATGTCCTGGAACATGACTAAAGCCATATATGGTACTGGAATGAGGGCTAGACTAATGAGGTCATGAGATTGACCAATTAGGTCAATCTTATGACCTCTCTACCCAATGGTTGTCTCAAAGTAGGTGTCCAAAGGGATGGGGGTAATAAATTCACTGATTTTTCTGTATATGCTGCCCCAAAGCCTTAGTTGGTGCACCAGTACCTAAGTTGGATATATACAATCAAATATAAGTAATTGTCAGACCATGCAACTTTAAGTATTAAGTATTATATAAACTTGTGTATATCTCTACCTATATAGATGTATACATATAGTATTAAGTTAACCCATATTTGAATTATTTGCCTGAATTTGTACATAACAACCTAAGACATTTCTGACAATTGTTTTATTCTGATATATTACATGACTCCGAGCTAACCAGTTCTTGTGCATTAGCGACAGGCACCGATTTGTTAACATTTTTTCATTTGATTGTAAAACTACCACACAAGGATAGAAGGTCTCAAAACGTATAATAAAATATTAATAGTGTGATAAACCGTTTGGCCAGGCTTCAACAATTGTATATTTTCATTAGTGGAAGGTAAAATGCCAAAGTATTTTAACATATAGCCAACCATAGCGAAACAACAAAACATGTTACTGGACTACTTACTCCTGTACAATATCAACTAGCTGAGTACTAGTGACATGGATATAGTTGCTATATATATGATATAGCTAAATTTATAATATTGAAATAGGTGACATACAATAGATAATAATTACATACATATTTAGAAATTAGAGACCTCGACGTGTTTAATGTACATAATCTATGATAAACTAAATAAATACATGAATATCATAAATACATTTACATATATATATACATATAGCTTTTAACGGTGACGATATGGGAGGAGTAAGAAGAGGAAGAAGAGGAAGAATAGGAGGAAGCAGGAGGAAGAGGAAGAAGAGAGGGACTATGAAGAGGAAGAAGAGAGGGACTATGAAGAGGAAGAGGGGGAATAAGAAGAGGAAGAAGAGGAGGAAGAAGAGGATGAATAAGAAGAGGAAGAAGAGGAGGGGGAAGAAGAGGTGAAAAGAGGAAGAGGCAGAGGGGGACGGGTAGGAGTGCAGAGGGGACGGAGAGGAGTAAGAGGAAGAAGAGAAGGAAGGAGAATGAAGAGAAAGAAGAGGAGGAGGAAGAGGACAAAGAAAAAGAGAAATGGGAGGAGATTTGAATAATTGTTGATGGGGGGGGGGTTGTAACTTTTCGATTAGAGGCTGCAGAACTGCCTGCGTCCGAGTGGCTTCCTTCCGGTCTGGCTGCACACCCCACGCCGGGTCACGTGACGCACGGTCCAGCCGCGACCCTTTGATCCGCTAAGTGCATGCCGATATGGAGTCATGGCGGCGTGACGGCGCGCTGCGGCGAGTCATGCATGGCTGCGCTTCTGAAGGCCTATCACACGTTATCTACATTACATAGATAACGCGCCGTCACTCCGGGCACCAGCGCTCCCTTACTGGATGCCGGCAAACCCACCTCCCTCCCGCAAAGGGGAGCGGGACGTAGCTCAGACGGTAGAGTGTCCACATGTGAAGGTGTGGGTCATCCGATCGATCCTGCTCAGTGGACCCATTTGCAGTTTGGGCTATTTTCCGTTCCAACCAGTGGTCCACAACTGGCTCATCAAAGGTTGTGGTATGTGCTGTCCTGTCTGTGGGAAAGTGCCTATAAAAGACCCCTTGCTGCTTACCGGAAAGGGTATCCTATGTGGTGCCAGCGGATTTCCTCCAAAGAAATATGTCAGAATGACCATATGTTTGACGTCCAATAGCCGATGATAGAAGTCAATGTGCTCTAGAGGCGTCGTTAAATAAAACAAACTTTCCTTTCCCTCCCGCAAACACCCTAGAAGTAGAACACTCCACCCACCCCCATGACGGCTCCATGACTACCCTGGTGTTCAGGTTTGGAATTAACTACCAGCGGTCCGTTTCAGAAAACAATTCTAATTAGTCATCTATTATTAAGCAGGTATTTCCCGATATTGAGTCGCGCTAAGATCGGTGTTGGCCGAGGTGAGTATCTAAAATATCTAAAGTATCTAATGCATATATACATGCATATATACAGTATATAAAGTACATACAATATTTAATATACATTTAATACTGCTTTAGTAGTTAAAGAAAGGGCAAGCATGCCATCCAAGCCTCCTCTACTGGAGTGTGGGTGGTAAGTGCTAGTGTGGATACACCATGGATACCACCTACCAGGGCTGTGTTCAGGGTGAGTCTCGGAGGCGCCGCTTAGACGTCTCCGCAACGGTTTTTGGCCTATTTGCATTCAGGGTGTGTCTCCGAGACGTCTCCACGATGCCTCCCATTTCAGACAGGAGACAAAAAGTGCCTCGAAAATGGCCACCGTATTCAATGGTTTCAGCCAATCACAGCACAGATTTTTCATTGCAAATGGCCGCTGCCTATGGGGGCGGCCATTTTCAATGCGACAAACTGCTTTTGCCATTCAGACTAGCGTGACGTCAGGGATTTCCCTGAGACGTCTCGGACGCGCACCATGAACGCGGCCCTGGTGTCCAGGGGTAGAACCCTGGGGCCGTCAGAGCGCGCCAGGGGCTGCCACAAGCCAGCTCACCCTTTGATCCTCAGACCTCGGACACACACCCCTCCCCCTGACCCACACCCACGCCAAGCCCCTCTTCTTTTTCTTCTTTTAACCACAAGCAACACCCGTAATTTAGCGCTTAGCGTTGGCTGAGTAGAGGCATAAAGAATATGCATCTATAATGTGGATGTGAAAAGGGTGAGTGAGTGAGTGAGTGAGTGAGTTGAGTGTGTGAGTGTGTGAGTGAGTGAGTGAGTGAGTGACTTGGTTTTACGCCATGTCGGCAACTACGGCCAAATTCGAGACGAGATATTTCTTATATTTTTCATATTTTATTTATTTTCATATATATATATTTTTTAATTTCGACTATGTCACTCAACTGAGAAAATGGGCTAAAATATTTAATGGTTTCAGTGGATTAAATTATGTAAACAGGTTTATTTCTGAAGACAATGCAATATGGCACTTAACAGGCTTGATTCGATTCACTGACCTAGGACATACCACTTGGCATCATCGAACATTAAACCAGTATGGGCACCGATTAGTAGAGTCCGATTTGATCTGTAACTATGTTTTGTGTGTATGTGCGTGACTTAAAACAAAAAGAAAAGAAAAAAAGGGTAATGTGAACTATACCGCCAGCAGCATGACCCGATATCACACTCAGTGACGCTATCCTGACACTAACCAGCCCATGCCCTGTCCTGATTAGTGTAAATATTTGGTTTGCCTCGACTCGCCACGACCTCCCGCACAGGAGGTGAGCACTGGTCCCAATAGGCCACCCTTCCACGGGAGGGGAGGGGGTTGGAGTGGAGTGGAGGGAAGAGAAGGGAAGGGAAGGGAAGGGAGAGAAGGGAAGGGAAGGGAAGGGAATGGGAGTGGGGTGGAGTGGAGTGGAGTGGAGTGGAGTGGAGTGGAGTGGAGTGGAGTGGGGTGGAGTGGAGTGGAGTGGAGTGGAGTGGAGTGGAATAGAAGGGGGTGGAGTGGAGGGAAGTGGAAGGGAAATGGAAGGGAGGGGAGTGGGGTGGAGTGTAAGGGAGTGGATTGGAGTGGAAAGGAATGGGAGGGAGGGGAGAGGGGAAGGGTAGGGAGGTACAGGGAGAGGTGGGTGGGAGGGAGACGAAGAGGTGGAGGGAGAATGACAGGGGGAGGGGGAGGGGATAGGGGAGAAGGGGGAGGGGGGAGGGGGAACAGAGGGGAGGATGACTGAGAGGTGGAGGGGGAGGGGGAGTGCGAGGACTTTAACACGTGTGGTGTGAGTCTAGTAGAGGGTAGCGCGAAGCAAGTACACCTACTTACATTCCTCTACTAAGTCGCATGGCCCTCACGCCCGGCTGTGGGCTGGAGAGGCCGGCGTTTACTCAGCGGGATCTACGTGCCGGGGCTCCCGACGAGCCGACAAGAGGGGCATCACCGGGCCGGTGTGGCGGTTTCAGCGTGTTCCCGTGCTCAGACGTGTCCCGTTGCTTCTGCGCATGCGCGGATTTCGCATCAACTCGGATCACCCGAGACACTTATTGGCGCATGCGCACATCCTACAAACTCGGGTAGAATAATCGAATACGCTTCTCCGCGCTCGGGTGGACAATTTTTTTTTTTTTTAATAACCTATAAAACTACAGCAAAATAGGATTTAAAGTATTTTATGATGGCTTAGTTTACCTATATTTCCATTTAATTAATCTAAGTTATTCTTTTTTTGCACAGGGCACGTGTATTTGTCGACTCCACTCGCCGTGTTCTATTTGAAATTCTGACGACTGGGATGACCCGAGTCGCCCGTGTAGTGTTAATCGATTACGGCCATGGTTTTTAGATTCTGACGCATGCGCAGAAGCGAGATACACGTCTGAGCACGGGAACACGCTGAAACCGCCACACCGTTGACCGGGTGGGGTGGTGCAGCCTGCTGGGCGCCGGTTTACCGGGCGGGGTGGGGCAGCCTGCTGGGCGCCGGTTTACCGGGCGGGCAGCCTGCTGGGCGCCGGTTGACCGTGCGGGGTGGGGCAGCCTGCTGGGCGCTGGTTGATCGGTTGGGGTGGGGGCACCCTGCTAGGTGCCGGTTGGGTGGGACAGCCTGCCGGGTGCCGCTTAACCAGGTGGGTGTGGTGGGGCGGGGGCGGGGCGGGGCATTCTGCTGAGGGTCGGTTGACCGGGTGGGGTGGCCGGGGCAGCCTGCGGGTGTCGGGTGCCGTTTGACCGGGGGGGGGGGGGGCGGAGCAGCCTCCCGGGTGTCGGTTGACCGGGTGGAGTGGGGGAAGCCTATCGGGCGACAGTTGACCAGCATGCCGGGTGTCGGTTGACTGTGTGGGGTGGGGTGGGGTGGGGTGGGGCGGGGCGGGGCGGGGCGGGGCGGGGCGGGGCAACCTACCGGGTGTTGGTTGACCAGGTGGGGTGGGCAGTATGCCGGGTGTCGGTTGACCGGGTGGGGTGGGAAGTATGCCGGGTGTCGGTAGACCGGGTGGGGTGGGGCAGCCTGTCGGTGTTGTTGACCGGTGGGGTGGGCAGCCTTCCGGTGTCCGTAACCGGGTGGGTGGGGCAGCCTGCCGGGTGTCGGTAAACCGGGTGGGTGGGGCGGAGCAGCCCGCTCCCGGGTGTCGGTTTGACCGGGTGGAGTGGGGGCAGCCTATCGGGCGACAGTTGACCAGCATGCCGGGTGTCGGTTGACTGTGTGGGATGGGGTGGGGTGGGGCGGGGTGGGGCGGGGCAACCTACCGGGTGTTGGTTGACCGGGTGGGGTGGGCAGTATGCCAGATGTCGGTTGACCGGGTGGGGTGGGGCAGCCTTCCAGGTGTCGGTTGACCGGGTGGGGTGGGGCAGCCTGCCGGGTGACCGTAGACCGGGTGGGGTGGGGCAGCCTGCCGGGTGTCGGTTGACCGGGTGGGGTGGGGCAGCCTGCCGGGTGTCGGTAGACCGGGTGGGGTGGGGCAAGCTACCGGGCGGGGTGAGGCATGTCGCCTTCCCTCAGTGGCCGTGTGTTGTACTGCTGCCGTGAGAACTGGGGCGTAGCCGGGTGACGGGGGTTAAAAGGATCCCATTGTGCCGACAGGTCTAAGCTAACAATCAGTGAAACACTCCACTCACTGACTGTCGGTGGGGCTTCCTTTTTAAACATTAAAAGTAAAGGAAACCAGAACAACAAACAAGGTCCCCATGCGCATGAAAATGGAGTTTTAAAGAAAAGGGTGTTTTAAAGAAAAAAAGGAAACTAAAACAGTTATGGGGTGGAAAATAGCCATAGCTCACTACGACTGTCGAGTCCCAAGATCATATGCATCAAATCGCATTCTCAATTACCCTCCCACACTTCCTCTCCCACACAAAAGCCCGTCAATCACCCATTTCCTGGTCAATATTTTATTTATTTATTTGTTTGCCACCCACTCACCCATTCACCATTCATTCTTGCAACGCCCTCCCGCTAGGTGGCTATCCCCCACAGTGTGTGTGTGTGTGTGTGTGTGTGTGGGCGCGGGTGCAATTTGCCATCCCTTTTAGCCATTGCACCTTCGGGGAGGTTACAATGCAGATTCCTCAGCTTTCCCGCTGAACATAAATAAATCACAGTATCACAAATCTAGGTCATCATAAAGGACCCTGTATCGACTATCTTTGCCACGCCAGGCGTCCGATGAAGGGGCCATCTATTGGCGCGAATGGGAACCAAGGGCCACTGGAACTAACTAAGCCATTCTGGCCTGGCCAGGCCTGGCCTAGCCTGGTCACTCTGGTGAACTCAATCATTCCATAACACTCAACATGTCAGCGGGTACACGTTTTGTTGATCTTCAGCGGCCGGGGTTTGAGCTAATCGCTTTCCCTGGTTGGGGCAAAGGGCGCGGGTAGCGAGGGGCGGGTGTGGGTGTCTAGGTGGGTAAATATAGATTTCATTGAGATTGGTTTATGGGTGCAGGGTGTGGGCTGAGTTGGGGTTTGTTGTGTGAGTGGTGGGTTGGGGGGTTATGGTAGAAGAGAAAGGAGACGGGGGGGGGGAGGTGATGAGAGGAGGGAAGAGGGGAGGGAGGGAGGAGGGAGGAGGGGGAGGAGGGGAGGAGGGAGGAGGAAGGAGGGAAGGAGGGAGGGGCAGGAAGGAAGGAGGAGGGGGAGGGGAGGGGGGAGGGAGAGGGAGGAGGGAGGAGGGAGAGGGAGGAGGAGGAGGGAGGAGGGGGAGGAGGGGGGAGGAGGGAGGAGGGAGGAGGAGGAGAGGGAGGGCGGGAGGAGATGCAGACAGGAAGGAGAAAAGAGAGATGGAAAAGAGAGAAGAGGGGGGAGAGGGAGCAGAGGAGAGAGATGGGGAGAGGGGGAACGGGGTGAGAGAAGAGGGAGAGAGAAGGGTGAATGGAAAAGGGAGGGAAGGAGGGAAGGGAGGACGAAAGGAAGGAGAGAAGAAGGAACGGAGAGAAGAAGAGCAGAAGAGAAAAGAAGGAGAGATGGAGATGAGAGATGGAGAGAAGGAGAGATGGAGAGGAAAGGGTGAGGAACAGGAGGGGGGGGGAGCGTCGATCTTTTAGTTTATTCGCAATGCATGTGAACAGAAAGACTGTAGCAACACCAATTAAACATCGACACGAACAGCTGAATGCCAACTCATGGCCGGCAGTATGAAAGCCTGGCTTCCCAGGGGGGGGGGGGGGGGGGGGGGGGCGGGACACAGGCGGGTGATTGATCCCCGACAGGTGAGGCAGGGGTCAGTAGGTGTGTGCAGAACGACCAACGAGGCTGCTGGGAGGGGAGTCAGAGAGGCTGCTGGGAGGGGGGTGGGGGCAGAGAGGCTGGTGGGAAGGGGCCAGAGAGGCTGGTGGGAAGGGAGCCAGAGAGGCTGCTTGGAACGGGTCAAAGAGACTGCTGGGAAGGGGGTCAGAGAGGCAGCTGGGAAGGGAGCCAGAGAGGCTGCTGGGAAGGGAGCCACAGAGGCTGCTGGGAAGGGAGCCACAGAGGCTGCTGGGAAGGAAGCCAGAGAGCTGCTGGGAAGGGAGCCACAGAGGGTGCTGGGAAGGGAGCCAGAGAGGCTGCTGGGAAGGGAGTCACAGAGGCTGCTGGGAAAGGAGCCAGAGAGGCTGCTGGGAAGAGGGTCAGAGAGGCTGCTGGGAAGGGAGTCAGAGAGGCTGCTGAGACAGAAACCTCACCTAGCCATGAGAGGGAAATGGGAAGTGACATTGATTTTGAAAGAGAAGACTTTGGCTAAGTAATGTGCTGATGGGAGATATAAATAAAGGTTTCGCAGCATATTCAAACCGAACAATCAGTCCTTTTCCACTCCCTCTCCCTCTTTCTCCACTCCCACTCCACTCTTTCCCACTCCCCACTCTCTCCGCCCCAGTTTTATCCTCTATCAGGCTCTACATAGCTTTCCACCCAGAAGTCTGCAGACAGCTTCCTTTCTGCCACCAGCAGTCTCCCGACAACATTCTATTTAACAGTCTCTTTATAACTATTCTACCTATCACGAGCAGTCTCTCAACAACGTCTTATCCAACAGTCACAAGAATTTCCGATCTAGCACCTATCTACATGTCTGCACAGTCTTGCTATCTGGCAGTAACAGTCTATGCACCCCTTAGAGTTAGAATCTAACAGTCTGCTTCCAGTCCCCACCCCCTTTCCCAGCGTGGACACCGTATATTCACAAAGCAGCGGGACCCAGGTAGGAGGACTCTTGTTACTTACTTAGCTGGGTCCGAAAGAGCGGGCGTGGCAGTTCCAGACTAAACACCAGTCTGGCCACCAGAGGTCGCCACCAGGGGTCGCCACCATGGGTCGCCAGCAGAGGTCGCCACCGTCTCGTGTGTCCACGCCTCTCGATTCCAGTGTCGATTCCAGTGTAAACTAACAGCTTTGGTGCCAATTCATGACGCTTTGTTCAACTCAAATACATTCTGCTACTCCAAACTTACATTTATTGTCTAACTCCTATAGTGAGGCATTTTGTTGTTGTAAGCATTTACTGATTTAGTTTTAATTCCAATCGGAAATAGAACACATGTAAACAGCGCGTGGGTGTGTGTGTATGTCTGTGTATGTGTGTGAGTTGGTGGGGGTAGGTGGGGAGTAGGAGAGGTCTCCTTGAGATTTGGAACACATATAAACAGCGCCAGTGTGTGTGTGTAGGTTTGTGTGTGTAGGTGTGTGTATACGTGTGGGTATGGGTGTGTGTGGGTGTGTGTGGGTGGGGAGTAGGAAAGGTATCCTTGAGTTCATCTCGTCTGTGTTATACACACCAGTATGAACTGGACATATTCACTTGGTACAGCAAGTAATTACCCTCCCGGTCCGCCCCACCCCCACCCCAACCACACACACACACCACCCCCACCACCAGCTATTCTCTCCACCCACTTCCTCCACCCGTCACTCCCTCCACCCACTCCCCTCCCGTCTCCCGCACCTCCGCCGCCGCCTCCCCCTTCTCTCTCTCACTCTCTTTCTCCCCTTCTTCCCCACCCCCCTCCCTCTCTCCCTCTCACTCAGCCATCCACACACTGTCATTGTGCAGCCCTCGGAACACTCCCATTACCACGCTCACCTGCAGAGAATTAACCCCCCACACCCCGCCCCCGGCCCCCGCCCCGCCCTGCTCCACCCCGGCCCCTATGCCGTCTTGACGGGCGACACCTCGGGGGTTTTCCGGGAGACCCCTATGAAGAGCGGCCACCAGCCCCCCGCCCACCGCCCGGTTTACAATTAACATAATCAGTGTGATTACGGGGACCAGGCGGCCTGCCTCCGGCGGGGTGACGGAGGACCGGGCCCGTCACTCAAGGCAGCACAGACCCCACCCCCACCCCCACCCCCACCCCCACCTTAAGCATCCGACCACACGGGGATGGGCGATAGCTTTAGTGAACTAGCTTGAACGCCCAATTTGAATAAACCTAGCAATTTGCCTTATATATGGGGTGTATATGTCAATATATTACTAATGGAGTGATGCTGCTTGGTTTAGTTCCGTGAGTCATCGCTAACCGGAACTGGCGCCTCCAGCCGGTTCCGCTCACACCTGTTGAGTTATGGGACGCCAGCTACCACTCCACGAATCACTTGCTTTGTACAAAGTACCAGTGGTTAAGGTAAGCATGAGGTATAATAATATACATGTGATTGTGAGCCAGTCATTTAATTATATATAGATTAGTTAGACGAATCATACCTGGGTATAGATGATGGATAACTATTGTTTTACCGAGGTAGAAGCCTCGGTTAGACGTGGGCGAGGGAGAAGGAAGCACATCCGGGTCCCAATCTTTACTACTAATTCAGGATAAAAATGATTCTAAAAACAACTAAGGTCTGTGACTCATGCTAATTGAGTGATTGACTAGCGTGGCAGGGCGTGGTGGGTGGGCCCTCGCCCAGTCTAACCGAGGCTTCTACCTCGGTAAAACAATAGTTATCCATCATCTATACCCAGGTAAGATTCGTCTAACTAATTATTTTACCTCGGTATGCCGCCTCTGGCTAGCCGTAGGCTAGGGAGACCTTTACGTAATATAATTTTTATCCTGATATTCTTGTTTTGTTATTATTCTTTAGTGATTATGTCTTATGTATGCAACAATGGAAAAGCGATTTGTATGGCAAAAAAGAGGAAAAACCAATGTTTTTCTTACCTCTCTCTTTCAGTTGGTGAGTAGCCTGTGCGCTATCGGCTGAGGCTTCTCTAGTCGTTTGTGGTAATGTCTAGCAAACGAAGTAGCGGTTTTCCATCCCGCGTGAGCTAGGATCCGTTTAACGGAGATGCCTAGCAATCTTGCCTTGGACACCATTGCACCACGTGTAGAGTGCGATGAGTACCTGTCTGTATTTACTCCCGCCAGTTTTAACACATTCATTGTCCATCGGGCGAGGGTATCCCTGGAAATGGCCTTGTGTGGCTTAATAAAGCTGACCAAAAGCTGTCTTGAGTTTCTTATTAATCTTGTCTTGGATATATAATTTCGTATCGCAGATACGACACATAACTTGCGATCCTGAGTGAAACTAGACACCCCTATCGTAGAAAGGGGGTCACCTAATCGGTTTGATTTTAATAAAGTTGATAAATCAAACGTGGCCTCTTTACTGTCAATTTCTAGACCATTCAGCGACAGGGCAACTATAGTTTGGCCTCTGTGTCCAGTGACCAGGAGAAGCAAAACTGCGACTTTGAAACCTAAAAGTTTAACGTCCAGAAACTTATTTTCTGGCCATTTCTTGAAGAGGTTGAACACTAGAGAAACATCCCAAAACCTATTATATTTGGGTTTAGGCGGATTCCTCTGATAAATTGATCGTATGATCCAACAAATAACATGGTGTTTACCCATTGTTTGTCCATTAACCCGCGGTAGGATTATCGACAGAGCACATCTGGCAGCGTTAATAGCGCCATATCCTAGGCCTTCGTCCTCTAGGTAACGTAGGAAGAGTCCTACCTGGGATACTGTGGGAGTCATTGGCTTGACTTTCTTAAGCAGGCAATAAATACCCCATTTCTTTAAATACGTAGTATACATTTTCACCGTTCCTTTTCTCCACGCATCATCAACCAAACGCTGTTGTGTAATTTTGTCTAAGCCAAACTGTTCTAAATATTTATTTAAAAAAGGAATGCCACTAACGGAGTTGTCGACACGTTTCCGTGGCGTTCTAGTGGTCCCTGATGTTTGAGGTTTCCTCGGAATCTTGGGAAGCGAAGGCTGCTTTTGGCTGTGGCTAGTAACGTCGGTAGCCACGGTTGCGTGTGCCACTCGGGGACGATGAGTATGGCGTGTGTCCCCTCCATTTGAATCTTTCTGGCGACTTTGCTAATGATAGTAAAGGGGGGGAAAATGTAAAAGAAATGATGTCGCCACTTTAGGGAGAAGGCATCAATGTGCCAAGCATTGGGTTCCGGGTGCCACGAAACATATTTTGGAATTTTAAAGTTATTACGCGAAGCGAACAAATCGATCTGAGGTGAACCCCATGTGTGACAAATGTGTTTGAAAATGGATGGATTAAGTGACCACTCTAAGTGATCATGGAACTGGCGACTCATCTTGTCAGCTAGACAATTTTGTGTGCCTGGAATGTGATTAACAGTTAACCAGACATCAAAGGTTTGAGCCCAGTTCCAAATGAGAAGTGCCATTGCATTACATTTAATCGATTTTGTACCTCCCATATTTCTGACATAAGCCATAGCTGTGGTGTTATCCGTGAGGATACGTACATTATTTTTGGGTATTTTTACTAGACTGGTTAATCCCAAGTAAATGGCCCTTAGTTCTAGAACGTTAATATGATCGGGGAGTTCCGATTCTAGCCATCTTCCTCCCGTTGCTACATCATTTTGATGTGCTCCCCACCCTTGGAGAGACGCGTCAGTGGTAACGGTAGTGTCAGGCTCTCCCATTCTAATGGGATTGGGGGAATGGTCAAAGTGGTTTAGCCACCAATCAATGTCGGCTAGGCCGTTCTCCGAAATAAACATGGTCTTTTCAAAGTTTCCCTTTGCGCGGGCCAGCGCCAAATTTTTATCAATTTCGAGGGATTTTATGTGTGCCGCTCCGTATAGAATAGCTGGACTATACGAAACCATGACCCCGATAAGGACCGCGACCTGTCTAATCTTTGGCCTAGAAGTGTCTAACAGCTGTATCGCTGTGCGGTAAAGCTTATCTTTCTTTTGGCGTGTAAGCGAAACGGTCATAGCCGTGGTGTTCAGAATGAACCCGAGACACTTAAGCTCCTGAGTAGGAGAAAAAACTGATTTCTTGTTATGTATGAAGAAACCCAATTTGGTGAAAATTTTGCATAAATCTTTAACAGCGAGTTCACATTGCGTGAAAGATTGGCCCATAATAAAAGAATCATCTATGTATGGAAACATACAATGCCCCAATTTTGCCATGTGTGCAAAAATTGGTTTCAACAACTTAGTAAACAGACGCGGTGCGCAGGCCAAACCATTAGGTAAACATGTAAATTCAAAAAGTTGGCCATTCCAGAGAAAACGTAGGTATTTCCGATCTGTCTGGTGAATAGGAACGGTGTAGTACGCATCCCTTAAATCAACACTCGCTAGCCAACACCCTGGGGTAATTAAATCACGAGCTGTTTCTAAAGAAAACATTTTGAAATGTTTGTATTCAATGATTTCATTCAACTGAGTTAAATCTAAAATCATTCGGATTGAACCATCAGGTTTAGGAGTAGAGAAGATATTGGAAATATATTCCCCTTCAGTATGTTCAACTCTGTTGACAATGCCCTTAGACTCAAACAGTAGAACCTGGTGATCTAGCTGAGATTTTTCTAGTGAATTAAACTGATACGGAAAAGGCGCTCTCTTTTGTATAGGCAATTGTGTGAAAGGGATGTGAATGCCTTTAACAATATTCAGGACCTCTGGATTAGTGGTTAACTGTTGCCATTGATGTAAACAATTAGAAACATTCCCTGCTTGAAAAAGGCTTACTTCAGTTTGAGTTTCCTCCGTGACCATTGTAGGGTCAGGAGGCTGCACTGTTTGTGTGGAAATCTCTACTTGTTCCCTTGTTTCGGGAACTGGGGCTTGGGAACGAAATCCCTCTTGTAGCCGCGGTTGTCGTTCCAGTTTGAGGCCGGCCTGTCGCCTCGGCCCCTTCCTCGCTGGTTGAACTGGAAGGACGGTCCGCCCCTGAACGGCCTTCCTCCTCTGCGGAATCGAAAATCCGTCCTAGACTTTCTGAACCCTGCTGGGTTTTGGAAGCGACGACTCTTTGCTTCAGTGTTTTTAGCACTCTTGTAGTCGACCTCTACCTGTTTGTACAGGTAAGCTAGCTGACCCCCAAACATCTTGGATTTATCAAGCGGTTTGCTCTTGATAGGGGTAGGTCCGGAATACACGGTGTATTCCTTACCATCATGGTCCGTTACCTTCTTAGAGCGGGCAACCTCTTTTCCGGCATCTGTGGTGACCGATTTGAAAACGTTTTCAAATCTCCGATGGGTCATGTAGTTACTAGCGGCTGCTAACAAAGCTATGCCCCGGTCCATAACCCGCGCCAAAGACGAGAACTTGTTCTCTGTCTGCATCCTGTTAGCCACAGGGATAACAGACGTCAAGGCACCCAAAACTGCCTTATGGATCAGGCAGAGGGAAGTTTCATAACGACGGCGTTCGTCGGAAAGATGAATGCCGGAATCCATCTCTTTGGAAACCGAAGCAGGAATGCCCTTAACTCCTGAAATCTGCTCAGTCAACTTGTTGATGACTTCGATCGGTTTAAACGTAGTGAAATGGCCATTCACCGTTTTGCGCATCATGGTAGTGGTGCGCACTTTCTGAGCTTTCTTTTTGACAATCTTCTTGCCAGCTTTAACGCCTATTTTGGCGTAGACTCCCGCTCGTTCCGTGTCGGAATCCGACTCGGTGGAAGAAGAGTCGGACGACGAGTCTGAAGAGGAGTCCTTCTTCTTCTTCTTCTTCTTCTTTTTTGGACTTTTTGGAGCGCTTAGAGTTCGCTTTCTTTGTGAACTCGTCACCAGAACTGCTCACTGGGCGGCGTTTCTTGCCCCGCGCTTTCGGTTTCGGAACCTCAGGTGCCGAAAGCGTGTCCTCTTCGTCCTCAGAAAAGTCTTCCCAATCCTCATCAGGGATTTGGGAAGGATCTGGAAAGGTCTGCGCCTGGAAAAGGCGCATCTTCTCCTCCATCATCTCCGCCATTTTCGCCTCCCACCCCACTGGTTGAGGGGCGTGATCACTGTCTTGATCCGAGGCATGAGCCCCAGGATGTGGGGACGGCGGAGCCGTAGCCGGTGGAGACGAATCGTAATCCGTAGGGGGGACACCCACCGCTGCAGCGGGCGGCTTATTCCGGCGAGTGGCCATCGGGAACTGTAACGAAACAAAGCGTTACTAACCCGGAATCATCTCAACTACACAAGTGTAAGCCAGTAAACTGGGTTGAGGAACATGGTACAGAGAACGTGTTTTGCAACGTGTCAGTACAGGCGTGAAGCTAAATTTGCCGTAGGTGTGTGGTAACGAAACCAACCAAACGGAGGGCATCGATCGTGAGATCGGCCCCTCTCTCTGTTCCGTACACTTCTCCCACCTGTGGCTACAGCGCCAACAAGTTGGAGAAAATATTACGAAACTCGGAGGTTCGCCTTAAACCGGTCAGGGGTGTTTATAAAAAACACCCAGAAGCATCCCCAACATCATCCTCTATTAGGATCCGGGAGACTTTTCTTAGGAAATGAGCAACTCGGGTTGCCATTTCTCCCTGTCTGAAAAACAGGTGTCGATAGAACTCAGTATCGGTTTCGTTTGTGCCAGCGGCACGCAATGTTCTATCCGTAAGTTAAAAAACGTACAAAGTCCAAACAGGACTGAAGAAAGTTCTGAACTTTCATAAAAAGATGCTATAGAGCATGATAAACAAAGTTATCGAAGAAAACAGTACTTACTTTTGGATAAAAGCAGTAGTAGTAGATAAATCCTGTGGAGCAACTCACAAACGTCCTCCCGTTGTGAGTTACTTATGCTAATTGCTGGACCCGGATGTGCTTCCTTCTCCCTAGCCTGCGGCTAGCCAGAGGCGGCATACCGAGGTAAAATATATATTAATTGGCATTGCCAATGTGCATTATCATTCTCCACTGATGCTTCGCCATGTTAATAGCATGTTTTCTTGTGCCTACCAGTACCAAACACATTTGATATTAATGTTGATGGTTTTCACTAACTTTGGTCACTTCGACCAGAGTGGCATCCATTTTGAGTAATTAATGTAACCGTGAATGTTGCTAACTCCGCCATTAGAGAGCATCAGCGATATGATTTACTGCATAATTGTTCAGATGGAATCCATCAGATGTCAGGCATTATATTGAAACGGGAATGTGCACGAGTCCAGAATATAGCAGAGAATCTGGATATAGTCAGAGACCGTGCATATATATAAATTATAATGACAGTTCAACACAATATTGGTCCAGGGATTGATGCGAAGCCTAGCATTAAGTTTAACCTGTGTGCATCACTAAACTGTTCACGTAGTGAAAGCCACATGTATTACATACACATAATTATACACATATATACATATTACATATATATACACATATTTATACATATATATATATATACATAACAATACATATTACATATACACATAATTATACACATATATACATAATTATACGCTCATAGACAATCCATACCAACATGTTTACATAATGACTACACATCAGACACAGGCTACCCACTGACCACTAACACAACATACACTCGGGACCCAGGTGTGGTGGGGCAGTAGTAGAGGTCAACGTTGAAAGGTGACGGGGTCAGGCTCGGCCGGCTCTTAATGACCCCTTAATGAGCATTCATCAACCGACACGCTGCCGACTGCCGGCATCACGGGCTTTATGTGGCCGGGGACGGGGACGGGGACAGGAGCTCGGTGTGTGTGTGTGTGTGTGTGTGTGTGTGTGTGTGTGTGTGTGTGTGTCAGTGTGTGTGTCAGTGTGTGTGTCAGTGAAAGAAAGGGCGACGGGAGGAAAGGAAAGGAGGGGGGAGAGAGAGGTGTGCAACTGAAAGAAGAGAGAAAGAGATGGAATTGGGAGTGGAAGGTGGAAGGTGGAAGGTGGAAGTTGATAATGGAAAGGAGGAACAGAGGGGGTTGTGCGTTGAGGTAAAGGGGGGGGGGGGTCGGGGATGGGGAGGGGGTGTCTAGGGAGCGGAGAGGGAGAGTGGAGACGAGAGAAGACGAGAGGAGAGGAGAGGGGGAAGGAGAGGAGAGGAGAGGAGGGAGAGGGGGGGGGGAGGGAGGAGAGGAGAGGAGAGGAGAGGAGAGGAGAGGAGAGGAGAGAGGAGAGGAGAGGAGGTGAGAGGAGAGAGGAGAGGAGAGGAGAGGAGGCGAGACGGGACGAGACGAGACGAGACGAGACGAGACGAGACGAGACGAGACGGGACGAGACGAGACGAGACGAGACGGGACGAGACGAGACGAGACGGGACGAGACAAGACGAGGGGAGAGAGGAGAGAGGAGAGAGGAGAGAAGAGAGAGGAGAAAAGAAGAGAAGAGAAGAGAAGAGAAGAGGGTAGAGATGAGAGGAGCGGGTGACTGTGGTTGTTGATGCGAGAGGATGAGTCGTGACAATAACCAGTGAACGTGTTAGTTTGCTATCCTGCTTTAACTGTGTCGAATACGTACATTTTTGCTTTCCTTCATGGCCATTTTGCAGTCAACAGTTGGTTAGATCCACCTATGTCGAGACACATGGGGTTGGTTATTTCGTTTAGTCAGACCCCAGAGGTAACTTATACAACAGACATCGTCTACACACAATGGAAGACGCGTTTATACGAATATATATATTTTTTGTTGTTGTTTTTTTGTGACAAGTTTTTTATTCTGCCCATAACGTATAAGCTCCCGTGAGGGTGCTTGTTTTCAACGCTGGACAGCTATGATACTGGATTGGTCTGGTCCCGCATTCAGGAGTCTTTACCTGATCTTTCTCGGGCCAACCTTTGCGGTTTTGGGTGTTAGTAGTTTCTATATTAGTTTATTTTTTATTTTTCAAGTTTTTTCCTAACCTGTATATGATAACTTAACCTACTATGTACATCTATGCAGATGACATACAGGCCTGTGGGAGAGGATCCCATCCCATTGTGGTTTGTTACAGCATCCTTTCACCCATGCCCTGTCCTTAGATAGTACACCAGTGTGCCAGAACACCCCTGGACCCTTCAGGACTGCAACGAGGTGGGATGGCTGTGTTGTATGGTTAGCCATTTTGTATTTCAGGGTGATTCGGATGCATGACCATGGCCCGCCTGGTTCTGCTTTGGTTTGTCCCAGTACACATACCCAGACAGACTTTCAATACTATACTTGAGTCATTTTGAATTCCTTAGTACTTAGTAGGGCTAGTTTCCGTATTTGTAATATCTACCATCTTTTCTAGCCGGTCTTTTGCTTTTTGTGCCAGAACACAGCAAGTAGTGACTGCGCCCATGATCAGGTGAGATATTGTTTCTTCAGTCGGTGGTTGTGTATTATGTATACTTCATATATATAAGATATGAATTATATAAACTATATATAGTAGAGCTTCCTGGTTCAAGTTTGTGCCGGTGACGGCGCCACCGGTCACCTGAGGAATGGGCCATACATCGAGTAATGCCAGGTACACACATAGCGTATAGGATTCGCGCACTAAAACTCCCGATCCGCTTAAAACTGAAATCGGGCCGATTCATTTTTTGAATCGGGAATCGCAATCGTAATCCTAGCACACACCTACCGTTTTAGCCCTAAAAATCGGGAATCGCAATCGGTAGGTGTGCTAGGGGAGTGCACACCTCACGATTTTGGGGCAGTTTTAGGTCGTATACGCTAGGTGGGTGCGGGAAAACGATCGTATACGCTAGGTGTGTACCGGGCATAAGGCATACTCACTAAATCAGTACATACAGGAGTAATAAAGATGTAATTCTCTTCCGTGCCTTTATACTCGTACAATGCTTATACATCACGTATTAGATACAAATCTATATATATATGTCTAGATACATGCGTACATACATGCGTACATACATACATACATACATACATACATACATACATACATACATACATACATACATACATACATACATACATACATACATACATACATACACACACACACACAATTGGGGTTTTCTCCTTTGGGCTCTTTGTGTAAACCCTATCTAATTGGTAACGAGCGAAAGCCACGAATTTCATCAAATGAAGTCCCATTGGCGCCCTCTGGAGGAATGTGTGGAGTGGCACTCATATAGTGAACGTTGGGTTCCTCAGTCCAGACCTATCAACACACAGACATGTTCCCATAACAAAAACCACGCCGCCGACATGACACAGACAATCAACTCTAATTTTTGTTGTTTTTGGGGTGTGTGGTGTGGGGGGGGGTTTTTGTGGGGTGGGGTTTTGTGTTGGGGTGTGGGGTGGTGTGTGGGTATAACCTGCCATTGTCCGTGAGTGTGATGGCGTGTGGGTGTGGAGAGAAGTTAACTCCTGGGTGATTACCATGGTGACGACAGGAAGAGCAGCTCGCAAACAGAAGGTACATAACGAGCTGACCTACATAATGAGCAGGGGCGCACCCAGGGGGGTTTCCTGGTTGCCCGGACCCCCCTCCCACAAAAGAGTTTTTTAAACAAAATATAATTTCATGAATCATATAGACCTAAATTCTTGCATTTAAGGAACACTAGATTTTAAGATTATGTGAAAAATTGCACCAAAATGTGGGTTGTTGCAGCAGAAAACCATGTAAAATATTTCCCTAAAATGGATGTTGTTCCACCAACCCATGTGAAAAAAATTACCCTAAAATAGGGGTAGTTTCGATCCATATTTGGAAACGCCTAGCCAATTCCTGGGTGCCCCCCTGATGAGCATCTTAAAGCGTCAAATTTTTCAAAACCAAAGCACTGACCTAGATTTGATTCTACATATCTAACTTAGATCATCATCATCATCATGCTGTCGGTCGCGATGCGACAAAGACTGCTTTCATTACTTGACTGCCGCTCTCCATTTAGCTCTCTGCTGTGAGAGTTGTGTCCATGAGTCGGTCTTAATGTCTCTCAGCTTCAGGTTTCTCTTGATGGTATCTTTGAACCGGAGACGGGGGCGCCCTCTCTTTCTGTAGCCAGAAGACAGTTGAGAATAGAGGATCTGCTTTGGTAGCCTGTCTGATGACATCCTCATGAGGTGTCCAGTCCACCGGAGATTCTTTTTGATCAGAAGATCTTCCATAGAGGGCAGCCCCATCCGTTCGAGTATTTCCTTATTCGTCACTTTGTCCTTCCAGGTTAGCCTCATGATTGAACGCAGATGTCGCATCATGAAGGCATGCAGCTTTTTCACCTGCTGTCTGTACGCTGTCCAGGCCTCGGCTCCGTATAGTAGGGTGGATAGCACGATTGCGCGGTAGATCTTACCTTTGACCCGAATGGACACATGGTGGTTGTTCCAGAGTCTCTGGCGTAGTCGGCCGAAAAGATGCGCTAGCCTTGGCCATCCTCCTCTGTATCTCAGCATCAATGCGTCCATCACTTGATATAGTGCTTCCGAGATAGGTGAATTCCGGAACAGAGTTCAGCTTGTTTCCGTCAACCATGATCTCCTCCTCTCGGGTTCTTGTAGAGTTGGGTTGGTACAGCACCTCCGTCTTCTTGATGTTAATTTTCAGGCCAAACTTCTTTGATGCATCGGAGAAAGCGTCCACTATTTTCTGGGTCTCTTCAGCAGAGTGGGCAACCAGTGCACTGTCATCTGCGAATAGTAGCTCTCTCACCAGTATCTGAGTAGTCTTGGTCTTCGCTCTGAAGTGTGCGACATTGAATAGGTCAGCGCTCTGTCTGGACTGTATATAGATGCCATCCCCCATGTCTCGGAAAGCCTCGTCTAGCATTGCTGATAGGAAGATGGAGAAGAGCGTGGGGGCCAGTACACAACCTTGCTTGACCCCATTGGTAACCCCAAACGATTCCGAGACTTCCCCTCCAGCACTAACGTTCGCCATCATTCCTGTATGCAGAGCCTCGATCATAGTTGTGAACTTAGATACCGATGCACTTATTGCACATTTCTTGCCATGTATTATAAGGGAATAAATACCGAGCCAATTTAATAGAACCAGTTACTGCAGTTATTAAGCAGTTGTTGCTACATAGAAGGGAACACTGAGTCAATTTAATAGAATTGGTCACTGCAGAAGCCTATGGTGTCAGAGTTTTGGCATGGTTGGCAAAACTGATTTTTACATGTTTAGACTTCAAAATATCTCAAAAGTTAGCCATATAAAATAAAAGTTACTTCAAGCTAAAGCAAGGTACATAATAACAACCAACCTAATGTGTTTATCTCGCAAATGTCAGAAACTCAAAACCATCGCACTATGTAGCTTTAACGAGATAGTGGTGGACAGATCCAGTGCAGTCCGAGGTCATGCGTATAAAACTGACATTCCGCCGCCATTATTAGACCGCACATGCGCAGTGTAAACAAGGACTGAAACAACATAAACCACGTGACAAGGATGGTAAGACAGGAACCATAACAAGCCTTGCGCGGTCAAGTTACTCTACACTTTTTTGGGGGGTTGGATGAAGAGAGAAAGAAAGAAAGAAAGTAAGTAAGTAAGTAAGTAAGAAAGAAAGAAAGAAAGAAAGAAAGAACAGGGAGAGGTGGGTGGGTGAGTGGGGGTCCTCTTAACAACAATACTTACTTAAAGCTACAGTGTCCGATGAAGCAATCCATTTTCAAGACAAAAACACTCACCTAGATTTGATTCTACATATCTAACTTAGACACTGATATTAGTGATAAGGTCTAAACATGTGTTGCCACATTGAAGGTCATACTTAATCAATTTAATCAAACCTGTTACTGCATAAGCCTATGGTGTTAATGTTGGCGTGCTTGCCAACATTAATTTAGGATGTTTGCATTTCAAACATCTCAAATGTTAGCTATTTTAAATCAAAGTGATTTCAAGCGAAAGTAGGGTAGATTACAGCAATCAATTTAATATAATTATCTCGGAAAATCACTAAAACTCCAAACCGTCGGACCGTGCAACTTTAAAGTTGCAGCGTCCGATGGTTTGAAAATACTATGTTTTCGTCAGACTATGCAGCCTTAAGTGCATGTATTGGGAGCGACTGCTTCATGAAATTCCAAGAATAGTGTCTGTTGTATCCGTTAGGGGGCAAACAGGGCGTTATCGCGCAATGCCGCGATGCCTGGCGGCGACAGCTGACACTAAGCTTTCTTCAACCTATTCTGCAATAGCATTTGTAAGAGATCGTATCTTTTCTTTACAGAAGTAACTTCTCCGTCACACAGACACACATTCTTAGACCAACACACGTCGATGTGTACGTGGTTAAAACTTAGATCCACGGACGTCGCCTGTTCACGTAGTTCTACATACATACATACATGCATACATTCATGCATACATACATACATGCATGCATACATGCATTCATGCATACATACATTCATGCATGCATACATACATTCATGCATGCATACATACATTCATACATATACACATGCATACATACATATCAGGTCTCACAGTTGTTGCACAGAGAGACAGACAGACAGACAGACTGAATAGACACCAGTGTAACGGTGCCAGTCTAATGTGAGATCCTTCAGTTCTCACAGTTGTTGCACAGACAGACAGACAAACAGACAGACAAACAGACAGACTGAATAGACACATGTATAATGGTGCGAGTATAATGTGAGTTACTTCAGGTCTCACAGTTGTTGCACAGACAGACAGACAGACAGACAGACAGACAGACAGACAGACAGACAGACAGACTTAATAGACACCAGTGTAACGGTGCGAGTCTAATGTGAGATCCTTCAGGCATCCCTCACAGTTGTTGCACAGACAGACAGACAGACACACATACACACACGCAGACATACTGAACCAGGGTTACCTGCCTACCGGTGTAACGGTGCGAGTCTAATGTGAGATCCTGCAGGCCTCCCTCACAGTTGTTGCTTCCCTCCGCCCCCTCCCTCTGTGAGTGTTTGTTTACAGATTGTTGAGATGTAAACGCTTCATGGGATTAACTCACGCCATCCTTGAATCAATGTTGGATGACGCATTACCCCAGGTTATACAGTAACACCACTCAGAAACAACACCACTTAGCAATATCCCTCAGCAGCAACACCACTTGTCAGCAACACCACTTGGCAGCAACACCACTTGGCAGCAACACCACTCGGCAGCAACGCCACTCATCAGCAACACCACTCAGCAGCAACACCACTCGGCAGCAACACCACTCGGCAGCAACACCACTTGGCACCAACACCACTTGGCACCAACACCACCACTCAGGAGCAACACTATTCGCCAGCAGCACCACTCAACAGCAACACCACTTGGCAGCAACACCACTCAGCATCAACAACAGTCAACAGCAACTCCACTTAGTAACAACCCCTCGCTCATCCCGCAGTGTGAGTTCTGTGACAAGTCAGAGAGCCATAGATCGACGGAACTATAGGTACATAGATCAAGACAACTTTGGGTATATATAGAGCTATAGATTAATAAATCCATGGATAAACCTAAAGCCACAGATACTGAACCTAGACACATAGAGCTATGGATGCTGGGAACCATAGATAAGCAGAGCCATCATACATACATATAGCCGCGAGTCTAATCATACGCGACTGTTACACCAAGTACACTACACCACCCACCCCTCACCCACGCCTACCCCCCCCCCCCCACACCCCGTCTCCATGCCCCCTCACACCCTCCCTACACCCTCCCCACACCCTACCTACACCCTCCTCCAAAGCTAGTCTAGCATAGTTCCGCCTGACAGGTCATATAGTTCCCTTCTCGGCAAAAAATAATATCGGAGCCTCGTTACATAACAATTAACATATTAACAGGCAGATAATCTGGTAAACTATCTCCACATGCAGAGGCATGCTTACAATTTATACAACTGAATGAAACACTCTGATAGGCCTCAATTCAATGGGATGTGGGGATTTTCGAATTAGATCAAATATTAGATTAGTTTATTTCGAGGCGGGAGGAGGTGGGTAGTTTGTAAATCCAGACAGCTAAATTCGAAGTGTTAGTATCACCGGGCCTGATGGGCACGTAGCGTGCGGTATTGCTATTAAAAGTCACGTGGTCGGTCACCCCGTTACCGTTAGGCTATGAGTATGACGAGACGGGCCGACCCACATCGTCAGAGGAAAACCAGAAAATGGCAACAAAACTCCCTGAAAAAGAAGGTAAACAACAAAGCAAGAAAAGCCAGCACAGATTCGCCGTCACGGTCCAGTGAGGGTAGACTACTGTCAACGCCATTAATTCTGGGTTTTTTCTTGTTTACAACTTCGAAGCACGTAACTCCTCGGCTATAAGCGACAGACAGGGGAAGGGGGGGGGGGGTGCTCTGATCTAACAACCAAGTTACACTAGGCTTGCGATCACTTGAGACAAAAGAAAAAAAATACCAAAAAAACAAACCAGACGCGATCGTCCAATGAATTGAGCGTCCGCCTGCCGTTCTGGTGCTGGTAGGTAGTGGGACTCGAACTCGCAGGTTCTAACCCTGGCCGGGTCAAACCAATGACTTAAAAATTTATACTTGTTGCAACCTGGCCTGGCAATCGGCATTACTAGGATAGGGCAATGAGCAGTGGAATGAGGAAGACCAATTGTTTGCGAATGAAATTACCCCTGCTTAATCAACTAGTGTACAACAAGAAATGGTTGTAAAAAGGTCTCTGTTTGGCCATCACGGATCGCCGATCTCCATTTTGGTCGCAAGACAGTTGCAGGTGTTGCACGAAAAATCTCATTGCGACCAAAACCTTATATGTTACCAGGACGCAAAGCCAAATCAAACAAATAAACTGCGTCACAACCACAAAAAGAGCATATTCTGGATGTTCGTGTCTTAAATATAAACAATCCTATGGTTTTATGCCAAGTACACACCTACCGTATACGATTCGCGCACTAAAACTTGCGACCCCGTCCTGTCCCACTTACGACTGAAAATGGGCCGATTCATTTTTCGAATCGCAAATCGCAATTGCAAGCAAGCAGTTTTAGCCCTAAAACTGAGTTTTAAGTCGCGAATCGCAATCGGTAGGTGTGCTAGGGGATCGCACACCTAACGACTTTTGTGCGCGAAACGGGCAGTTTTAGATCGCATACGGTAGGTGGGTGCAGATAAACGGTAGGTGTGTACCTGGCATAAGTAGCTAGCATATTTCTTTTTAAAGGTCAACTATGTCAAGTTAATTGTTATAATCTGCTTTAATTGACATTGAAAGTTACGTATTTGATAGGAATACAATATATTTAAAGTGAAAACATGTCAGGTTGACTTTGGTATGCACCCATTAATTCTTGACTTAAACCCCATTTTCAAGAATAACACTTAACAGTATAATATTTAATACTTAGTACATGCGCACTAAACTCCAATAAATGTTCACTGAGTGTTCCAGTAGTTGGACCAGTGAAGTGTTTTTATTTGAAACATTTGATCAGACTATGCATGCAGCTCTAAACCAGATAAAGAAACCTTTCATTTTAAACCCACCTGCCTGAATCACCGAGAGTAGAAGACGCAATAAACGCGATCTACTTAGTTTTTCATCAGCTCTAAGTGCCCGGGCAAGAGTCACAATATGAAAGCCTTATCCTTCTATCGGCGGGAGTTTTTCGTTGCTATGGCGACGCGGCTACCTGTGCCCACCCCCCTTTCATCTCCTGCATCCCTCTTCACCCCCTCCCTTCCCACACCCACGCCCTCCTGCGATGTTAGTTAGTTGTTGGAGTCTTACGTCCTGGCAACATCTAAGGTCATATCAGGACGGACCCCTGCGACGTGTACGACTCTACCTTATGACGTCGGCTCCAGGAGGAGTGTTTTGTTTGTTGGTTTATGTCCTAGCAACATCTGAGGTCAAGTCAGGACGGGTACAGACTTGTGACAGTGCGCACTCATGGTGACTTTATAGTGGTGCCCCACTGGGAGACCAGACCGCCGGCACCATGACCTGATATCCCACACAGTCACATTATCCTGAACCTGAGCTAACCAGTCCTTGTCCTATCTTATTAATGCCGAGCGCTGGTCTCGGTAGTGACAGGTATCAATTTTACAAGCCATTGGTTTGACTCGACCTTCTGCGCGGGAAGCCTGCGCTCTACCGATTCGGCCGGCGTGTTGCCGGACGTCCTCCGCTGGTGACCGGGAGATTCATTTCACTGCTGATTTGCTGCGGGGACCAGGACTAAATAACCAGCAGGATGCACGTCATAAAGTCCGTCACTCAAACGTCACGTGGGCGCGCCGTGGCGACGCCTTCCCCAGCGTGCTGCGCGCGCACGCCCGGATTTCCCGAGCGGCGGGAATTGCTGGCGCGCAGGGGATTCGCCGTGCACCGCGCTGGGTCACAGCGCCCCCTGGTGTGGAACAAGATGGCCCTATGATGATATGATGAACTACACCCGTCACCCCCACCCATCCAACCCCCACCTCCACCTCCACACACAACACGCACACGCGCGCGCGCATACACCCTGCGCGCGCATATGCACATACTTGCCGAACCGGAATTGAACATCAGGGTCGCCCGCGCCAAGTGCATCACGGTCAGTGAACCCCACTTCCGGTCGGAGCTTCCCGGGGAAAGTAGGTCTCTGTACTGTAAACCCCTCTAACCATATAATCTCCAAACTTGGTAGGCAACCAGTAGTCCACAACTGGTTCATCAAAGGCTGTGGTATGTGCTGGCCTGTCTGTGGGAAAGTGCATATAAAAGACCCCTTGCTGCTTATCAGAAAGGCCTATGTGGTGGCAGTAGGTTTCCTCCAAAGAAATATGTCAGAATGACCATATGTTTAAGGTCCAATAGCCGATGAAATCAATGTGCTCTAGAAGCGTTGTTAAATAAAACAAGCTTTTTTCCCTAACTTGGTAGGATTCTTGCCATACGTTTGCTTCAATTGTTGGTTGGTTGGTTCTTGGAGTTTACGTCCTGGCTACATCTAAGGTCATATGAGGACATGTACCGACAGGTGACACTGACAGTGCGCAGTCATTGCGACTTTATAGTGCTGTCCCACTGGGAGACCAGGCCACCACCATGACCTGATATCCCACTCAGTCACATTATCCTGACACTGAGCTAACCCATCCTTGCACTGTCCTATTAATACTGAGCGCCAGGCTAGGAAGTGACAAGTATCAATTTTTGTACGTCATTGGTTTGACTAGACCGGGAACTGAACTCCCGAGTCCTTTTCCTATCCTAATAATGCCGAGAGCCTGGATAGGAAGCGACTAGCATAAAATTGTCAAGTTATTGGTTTCACTCGACCATGGTTCGAACCCGGTGTCCTAATGTGCACACAGCAAGTTATACCGTACACAACGAGGAAGAGAATGTGCATGTACGTGAAATGTTTAAAAAAAAATATATATGGGACATCATTTATAAGGCTGGAATGCACATTTATGCCATTTTGAGGTGAGCATCAATTAAACAATTAATTTAACCACTTAAGACTTGATTCCTGAGGCAGCCAACCTGTGTGTCACTGTCCATGTAGAAGTTCTACTACAACACCAACCTGTGTTTAGCACAGGGATATTTCTACTATTACTAATCTTGGGTGACACTTGGCATGCAATGGCTGTTCGACACCATAGACACTCTTGGAGTGAAGTTATTTAAAAATAAAATTACACCCGGTCAACTTGCCTGATCAGTGATGGGGTAATTTCAGGACAGCCCAGTAGCTATTGGCGAGTGATTCATAAAAGTCGTGGTCGTGTCGTGGTCGTGTCGTCGTCGTCTCGTCGTGGTCGTGTCGTCGTGGTGGTGGTGGTGGTGGTGGTGGTAGTAGTAGTAGTAGTAGCGAAACAGCACCGGACCACCCCCGGACAGGCCCCGGTTCACCCCTGACTACCCGGATCACCCCCGGATCGCATCGGCCAGGTAAGTGCGACCACGAGCCAAAACACGACGAAAATAGCGATTTTATCCTGGGCTGTCCGGGACAGTCCGGGCGACTGGTCCGAGGATGGTCCGGCTCAAAATCCGGGGCTCGTCCGGGTAGGTGTGACTGGGGCTTTCCTTCCCCAAATACTGGTAAAATCCCAGGAGGGGAATGGGAAGGATGAGGTTGACAACCTCGACTGGGTGTCCGGCATCGGCATCAAAGCTTGGTTGGTTGTTGGAGTTCTGAGTCCTGGCAACATCTAAGTTCATATCAGGACAGGTACCGAGTTGTAACAGTGCGCACTCATGGCGATTTCATAGTGCTGACCCACTGGGTGACTAGCCCAAATTATATCCCACTCAGTCACACTATCCTGACACTGATCTAACCAGTCCTTGCCATATCCTAATAATGAATAACGCCTGGCTAGGAAGTGACAAGTATCACTTTTATAAGTCATTTGCTTTGACTCGACCAGGAACGGAACTGCCGATCTCCCAAATGCGAGGCCCGCGCTCTACCGATTCGACCCGAGCGCACGGTGATAAGTATAGTATTGCATAGTATAGCATAGTATAACATAGTATAACATAGTATAACATAGTATAGCATAATAATAATAGTATAGCATAGTATATCATAGTATAGCATAGTATAGCAGAGTATATCATACTTAATAGTATAGCATAGTATAGCATAGTATAGCATAGCATAGTCTACCAAAACGGGAGACGGGCATTCAACCCATTCGGCCATTCCATCTGGTCTCAGCATCAAATGGTGAAGGCTGGGTTGCCAAGCTGCTCATGTCAATCACACCTGGCTGACCATTTTCCTTGGTGTGACAGACGAGACGCCAACCAAAGCTGCCCTCCTCCGCTCCCACCACAAACTCTTACACCCCCCCCCTCCCCTCACCCCCCCCCCCCCTCCTGCCAGACTGACTGGCACTCCCACCGCACACCTATTCATAATCTCCAACCGCTGATAATTAAGCCAATAACAACGCAATTAGCGTCTCATCTGAAGGCCGGGAGGCGGGAGACGGGTCTAGTGATGAGACATAAACGGCGATCCAGTGTGCGGTGGTGGGTAGGGAGGGTAGGGAGGGGGGGGGGAGGGTAGGGAGGGTATCGCACTGAGCCTTACATCAATGCAGCCATGCCCGGAGCTACGATGACACTGTTAGCGGATTACCCGAAGCATTACGAGAACGACGTGCCTGCCTCACCCGCGTTTCCGGTGTAGTATCGATCTTCGCCGCAGCGTGGCGCCACCCTCACCGTCACCGCACCGCCGCGCCTGCGCGACGGGAAACACATGGCGCGGAATCGGGACGGAGAACATAAAAGGTATCCCCAAATGTCAAATTCTCATCTGTAGGTCATCACCACAGGCGTAACGGGAGGGAAACACTCTCCAAGCGTATTCAGGAGGGGGGAGAGTGACAAATGGAGGTGGCTTGGAAGCGGCGACGTGGACTGGGAAGAAAGAGGAATGGCGGAGGGGAGGCAGGCTGAGGGGAGACTGAGGGAATGGGAGGCTGAGGGGAGGCTGAGGGGAGACTGAGGGGAGACTGAGGGGAGGGGAGGGAAGGAAGGAAGGGAAGGGAAGGGAAGGGAAGGGAAGGGAAGGGGGAGGGGAGGGGAAGGGGAGGGGAGGGAAAGGAGGGAAGGGGAAGGGGAGGGGAAGGGGGAGGGAGGGGAGGGGAGGGGAGGGGAGGGGAGGGGAGGGGGAGGGGAGAGGAGGGGAGGGGGGAGGGGAGAGGAGGGGAGGGGAGGGGAGGGGAGGGGAGGGGAGGGGAGGGGAGGGGAGAGGAGAGGAGAGGAGAGGAGAGGAGAGTGGAGCAGAAGACCCTTGACAAGCCGAATGCTGCGACAGGTGCGAGTGTGACGAGCTGTGGCTGGCTGTGACTAAATGTCGTCTGCTGCTGATAACCGAGAAGCCTGTGCGCAGGCGCATCGCTAGCTAATGCTCAGCTTTAACCGCGCCGAGGGCTAGATCAGAACCATCGGTTGGAGTGACAGAAGGGTGCGTGCGTGGTGGTGGTGGTGGTGGTGGTGTCTATGCTCGCCGGTAGGTTGTTGGAGTTTTGCGTCCTGGCAATATCTAAGGTCATATTAGAATGGGCACCGACGTGCGACAGTGCGCACTCATGGCGACTTTATGGTGCTGCCCCACTGGGCGTCCAGGCTGTCAGCACCATGACCTGATGTCCCACTCAGCCACATTATCCTGCCACTGCGCTAACCAGTCCTAGCCAGGATAGGAAGCGACAATTATCAATTTTATAACCGATTGGTTTTCACTCAACTGGGAACCGAACTCACCGAACTCGCAATCTCCTGCATGCTAGGCTTGCGCTCTACCGATTAGGCCACCATGCCCGGTGATGTTTCAACGCTTTCATATATATCGCTTTGCGGCATGCTCTCTGGGAAAGGCAATATCTGGAATGTATGCACCAACTCACCGCACATGCTCTGTGGAAAGGGTCTACAGAACGCGCCAAATTGATGGGTTTTTTTCAATTAGGACTCTTCAGAACAATTTCTTTTCAACTCACCTGCACCGCTCTTTTCTGACTAAAGTAATTAAATAATTTCAATATAATACTTTTTGTAAAAACAGGAAATTAACATAATGCAACTGGAATATTCAAAGTAAGTTGATCTGGGTGCTGGGATGCAATAATATGGACAGTGGAAGCCAGATACCCAACACTAATAATATCCCCATATACCACATACCAGCATGATCTATGTTCATATTTATTCTATGACGAAATATCAAAGTTTTTGTGGTGCAGGTCATTCTGATATATGATTTTACTTATGATTTCAAAATCTTCATTTCTAGACAAATGGATTGTGGTTCTCGCGATGTGTTTGGGGTGGGGTGGGAGAATTAGGAAAATGTGCAATTGCAGGCGAAGGATGAGGTGTGAGATTCAGAACCAGTGATTCAACAATCATTTCAAATTGGACTGTTGGTGTCGCGGTATGCATTTGTTTCCCCTCCTTACAGCCTAGTCGAACAACCCAAAATAATCTGCTTACCATAGAATGGTATGGAATAGTATGGCATAGTACAGTATAGTATTAGTAATAGTAATAGTATAGCGTAATGTAGCATAGCATGGTGTGGAATAGCATGGCATAGCATAGTATTAGTAATAGTATAGCATAGCATGGTATGGAAAAGTATGGAATAGTATGGCATAGTATAGTATAGTATTAGTAATAGCATAGCATAGCGTAGCATATCATGGTATGGAATAGTATGGCATAGTATAGTATAGTATTAGTAATAGTATATCATAGATGGTATTGAATAGCAAAATGTAATAGTATGGTATAGTATAAGTAATAGTAATAGTATAGCATAACAACATAGCATAGCATGGCATGGAATAGTATGGCATAGTATAGTATTAGTAATGGTATAGCATAGCACAGTATAGTATTAGTATGGCATAGTATAGTATAGTATTAGTATGGTATATTATAGTATTAGTATGGCATATTATAGTATTAGTATGGTATAGTATAGTATTAGTATGCATAGTATAGTATAGTAATAGTAATAGTATGGTGTAGCATAGCATAGTATAGTATAGTATAGCATACCATAGAATAGCATAGTATTAAAGTCGCCATGAGTGTGCACTGTCACAAGTCAGTACCCGTCCTCATGTGATGTGAGATGTCGCCAGGACTTAAAACTCGAACAACGAACCAACTAATAGTATAGTATAGTGAAGTATAGAATAGCATAGTATTGCACAGTATACTACAGTATAGCATTCTGTAGTATAGCATAGTGTAGTATAGTATAGCATAGTGTAGTATAGTGTAGTATAGCGTAGCATTGCATATTATATGATACCTCACTCAGCATAAATTGGCTACATGAACTGGATCCTATGAGTCGTCAGATCGGCCTAGTTAGGGGAACGCTCAGTAGGGGCGGTGTTGTGTGAAGGAGAGATGTCAGTGACGGTGGGGGTGGAGGAATGGTGGGTGGGTGGGGGGGGGGGGCAACTGGGGGACAGGGAGGGTGATCGCGCAGACCAAAACAGACAACGTCTCGCCTCGGCCTTGACATACTCTTGCTGACCCGTCCCTCCATAGAAGTCAGGGGTCAGAGGTCACGGCTATTCTCAGCGTCTGGGGTGATGACATCCGCAGCCTGATTTGTAGCGTTGCATCGGGTTTTAATACAAACATCCCTCCAACCCCCAGCCCTCCAACCTCCCCCCAGCTCCCAACCCCCTCTGGTGGTGGGTTGCGGAACCAAGCAACAGAGTCCAGATGGCAACCGCCGACTGTGCCCTTTTCACTTCGGTAAAGTGGAGCAATTATAACTGTACACAAACACACAACAAGTGCGCCATCTCGCTAAGTAACAGAGGCTGTTTACACCATGGTACGTGGATGGCTGGGCTGTACATCCTAATAACATCCTAACAACATCTGAGATTATATCAGGACAGGTATCGACTTACAACCGTGATGACTTCATAGTGCTGCCCCAATGAGATACCATATACCTCCATCAACATGATGCCATTATTCCACCCATTCCCATTATCCAAACACTAACTAATCCAACCAGCCCTTACCCAACCCGACTATTGTATAATACTAATAACTGCCCCTAGGTAAAGCCTATTATTGATTTGTTCACCTAATTTACTTCAGACAGTTTGACTAACTATATTTCATTTGTTATTTTAGCTCAGACGAACCTTTAGTTCACTGAATTTGGCTTGGACAGTTTGACAAAATATACTTCGGATTGCTGAATTGAGTTATGAAGAGATGCTGGCTTTAGCCTCAACCAATAGGTCCATTTCCGCCAATGCGGTGAGTGAAATATTGACATCAGCATCCATCTTTTGCTATCCTAGTCCTTTCTTCGTCACCAACAGGAGAGCTCTTTATGCGTCAACCAATCAAATGCAAGGTTCAACGTTGGTTGGTTGTTGGAGTTTTACGTCCTGGCAACATAAGCTAAGGTCATATCAGGGCGGGCAAGGTTCAACAGACTCCTCAAATAGTTCCCAGAACATGTCGAGGGAAGTATTTTCGACCCTGAACACATGCGCCGAACAATAGACGGAATAGCCGTCTCCCGTGTTGGTAGATCGTGGGTTCGAACCCTGGTCGACTCAAACCATTGACTTAAAAATTTGATACTTGTTGTTTCCTAGCCTGGCACTTGGCATTATTAGGATAGGGCAAGCAGACATGGAATGAGGCAGACCAATCGTCAGTGATTGAAATTTCCCCTGCTTAATCAACTAATGACTAATGTACAACAACAACAAAAACTAACTTGGAACATAACATGTCGAGATTTACACCGTGCAATATGACATATTATGAGCCCATCCAGCCTTGAAATACTACCCCCCCCCCCTCCCCAACACTTGCACACTGACCATAATTACCAGTCGTCCGTGGCCTGCGCGGCTAAGTGCTCCCACCGGACTATATAAAAGTGATTTGACGGAGACGGCGCGATTAGGATCCAACTGCCCGGCGGAGTGAATGGCGATGATGGATGGACGGTCACCGCCCTAGGCAGAGAGGCCCCGGCGCCCGCTAATAATCTCTATGTTGAGGTGTGTGTCGTAGATCCGGTTACCAAGGTTACCATACCACGCGGTCCCTGTCCTGCCCTCAGGGTTGGGATAGAGATGACCCATGGAAGTTGGAGACATCAGACGCCTCCGGGAACACGGGGTATAGAACGGGAGGCAGAGGGGTAGGGCAGAGGGGTAGGGCAGAGGGGTGGGGCAGAGGGGTGGGGCAGAGGGGTAGGGCAGAGGGGTAGGGCAGAGGGTGTCGGGTGGAGGGTAGATGGTGTTTGGTGAGGGGTGGAGAATGTAGGGTAGAGTGTAAGGTAGAGTGTAGGGTAGAGTGTATGGTAGAGTGCATGGTAGAGTGCATGGTAGAGTGTATGGTAGGCCTAGAGTGTAAGGTAGAGTGTATGGTAGAGTATATGGTAGGCCCAGAGTGTAAGGTAGAGTGTAAGGTAGAGTGTATGGTAGAGTGCATGGTAGAGTGTATGGTAGAGTGCATGGTAGAGTGTATGGTAGAGTGTATGGTAGGCCTAGAGTGTAATGTAGAGTGTATGGTAGAGTGTATGGTAGAGTGTAAGGGAGAGTATAAGGTAGACGGTGGACAGTACAGGGTGTATGGTTTCTAGTACAGTTTGTTTGTTTGTTGTTGTTTTACATCCTAGCAACATCTAAGGTCATATCAGGAGGGGTACCCACTTGTGACAGTGCACACTCGTGGCGACTTTATAGTGCTGCCCCACTGGGAGACCAGGCCACCAGCACCATGACCTGACATCCCACTCAGTCACATCATCCTGACACTGAGCATCCTGACACTGAGCATCCTGACACTGAGCGGACCAGTCCTTGCCCTATACTAATAATGCTGAGCGCCTGGCTAAGAAGTGACAAGTATCAATTTTTAAGTCATTGGTTTGACTCGACCAGGGTTCGAACCCATGATCCCACGGTCTACCAACATGGGAGATGGACGCTCGAACTTATTCGGCCATCCCGGCTGGTCTGTTTCTAGTACATGGTGTACTGTTTATAGCTTTATGTTATAGTAATAGTACTATATGGTAGAGGATACATGATATATGGTTTATACTATAGTAATAATAGTATATGGTAAATGAGTGGAAAGAATATGGTTTAGAGTACCATGTTATATACTATATGGCACACACTATATATGGTAGAGGATACTTGGTATACGGTTTATAGTAATAATATTATGTGGTAAAGGAGTGGAGAGTATATGGTTTATAGTATCAACTATCATGTTATATAGTATATGGCACATACTATATATGGTAGAGGATATATGGTATAGATGTCTATGGTTTAATATGGTAAATGGGTGAAGGGAATGTGGAACGTGTTGGGTCGCGGGTATATGGTATGTCACATGGTATATGGTGAAATATGGCGGGGGGAAAGGCCACACTATTCTGAGTAGTCTCAGTCTATAATTTACATAAACTACACCGGATCACAGGAAGTGGCGCCACACCGCGGGTACTTCACGAACTCTTTTATCCTGGTGGCGGAACGGCTCCCACCATTGCCTTGCTGCTGGAGGACCCATGAGGACTGGTGTTGATACCAGTCACGTGACCCTATAATTCGCTGGCTCCCACGTGACCGGTAGTGCAGTGTGCGCGTGTCCCGCCAGGGGGCCGGGCGCCGGGACCGGGTGTGGGTTGTTGGGTGGCGGTCAAGGATTTCTTTCTACCCGGTGTGGGTCACCTTAAAGCTGCATAGTCCGATAAAAGCATCACACTTTCAAAAGCAAAGCACTCACCTACATTTGATTCTACATATCGAACATTGATACTGTAGATAAAGGAGTCAACCCGTACATCCAGTACAGAGGTGAAAACCAACATATTAGAAAAACGGGCGAAGAATTTCGACATGGGGGGGGGAATTAATTGAGCTGGTAAATTCTTAATTTAAGAAGCAAAATATATTCTTCACATATAAATCTTCATATTTACCCGCTACGTTTGATTTGAAATATATAATAAAACATGTGGTTTAAGGAATTTTATGAATAAAACCGGTGGCATTTTATCGCCGCCATCTTGTCATTTTGCATTCTCGCCCATTTCACCAACTCTGTGCCGATATCGGTAGTATTTTATCCTGGATCCAGAGTTTCTACTTCTTGGTCCATACTAAAGCTATTTTCACCCATATTCATACTACGTTAGGGTTCACCCATGTACTATAAGTACAGGGTGAATCGTTCATCTAGGATACTGCTGCATTTGTTAAGCATTTGTTGCCATATAGAAGGGGATAGTGAGTCAATTTAATAGAACAAGTAAGCCTATGGTGTCAACGTTTTGGCGTGCTTGCCAAAATTAATTTGACGTGTTTGCACTTCAAATATCTCAAAAGTTAGACATTTAAAATAAAAGTTACTTCAAACCAACGTAAGGTAGATAATAACAATTAATTTAATATATTTAGACTATGCAACTTTAAATACTGCCGCTAGGGCTATCGTCGCACCCCCAACCCCCACTCCACCCCCCGCCCACCCACCCACCCGTTGTTCAACTGAGCGCTTACCCAAAACATGGTTTGATTCTTGTCGTGGTCCACTACCCTATCCTATTGTTTGTTTGTTGTTGTTTTACGTCCTAGCAACATCGACTTGTGACAGTGCGCACTCATGGCGACTCGACTTTAAAGTGCTGCCCTACTGGATTGTTGTTGTTTTACGTCCTAGCAACATCAAAGGTCATATCAGGACGGGGCCCTACTGGAAGACCAAGCCGCCAGCACCATGACCTGATATCCCACTCAGTCACATTATCCTGACACTGAGCACTCACACCCTACTCACACTCACGTTGTATGTTTGTGCGTCGCTTTGTTTATCTTTTCTCTAGACAGGATAATAATATCAATCCGATATATTGTCGTATTAATTAAAGTTGCATAGTACGATGGTTTTGAGTTTCTGTCATTTTCTGAGATATATATATATTAGGTTGATCGTTATAATGTACCTTACTTTACTTTGAAGTAGTTTTTATTTTATATGGCAAATTTTCAAGATATTTAAAGTGTGAACATGGGAAATTAATTTTGGCAAGCACGCCAAAACTCGGACACCATAGCTTTCTGCAGTAAGCGGTTCTATTCAATTGCCTCAATATTCCCTTCTATGTGGGCACAAATGCTTGATAAGTGCATCAGTATCTAATTTAGCTATGTAGAATCAGATCCCGATAATTGTTTTGGTTTTGAAAAATTTGATGTTTTCATCGGACTATGCAGCTTTAACGTAGTCTTTTGTTCGACTCTACAGGGTACTGAACCAATGAACTTACGGCATGGGTAGCGGGCGCTCCAACGCACTGAAAGCGTTGGGGCAGAAACTGGGTGGTGTAAACATTGTGTATGCGCGCGCAGCTTGGCTGCAGAATGAAGGCACACTGCCATTGAATTTGCCGGTATGCGCAGTGCAAAACGCTTATTTTACCCTAACCATATGAATTTAATATAATATGTTTGTTGAATATGTTTTCTATATGTGTTCCAAGCGGTTTGTGTCTACGTGGTGTGGTTTTAGAGATATTTCACCTTTTCTGTATGAAGATTGCTCATAACCATTGAGTTTGCAGTGTGACAGTGTGTCGTCCTGCAGCCAAAAGGCGCGTGCACTGACCTAGATACATATGCTGACGTCATCTGAAATAGGTCTATACAGTCCCCCCCCCCCAGCAACACTTTTTTAAAGTTAAAAAAAAAAACACATACAAAAAAAAACGCACTTAGTCACTGGGGGGACTTTGCACTCCCCAGCAACCACACGTCTAAATCATGTTAGTCCGCAATTGGGTGAGACACTCAGACAGTGAGAGTGAGTTGGTGAGGACGTTCGTGAGAAAGAGTGTGTGACTGTGAGTGTGTGTGGGGAAAGTGAGTGAGTGAGTGAGTGAGTGAGTGTGAATATAAAAATAAATGTGAATCTGAACATGAATGTGACTGAATGTCAGTGTGACCGAATCTGAACATGAATGTACCTGAATGTCAGTGTGACCGAATCTGAACATGAATGTGCCTGAATGTCAGTGTGACCGAATCTGAACATGAATGTGACTGAATGTCAGTGTGACTGAATCTGAACATGAATGTGACTGAATGTAAGTGTGACTGAATCTGAACATGAATGTGACTGAATGTCAGTGTGACCGAATCTGAACATGAATGTGACTTAATGTCAGTGTGACTGAATCTGAACATGAATGTGAATATGAATGTGAGTATGTATGTGAAGATGAAAATAAATAGTTGTTGTCTTACGTCATAGGAACATCCAAGGTCATATCAGGACGGAGAATATGAATATGAATATCAATGTGAGCGTGAGAATGAGCGTGATCGTGATCGTGATCGTGATCGTGAGCGTGAGCGTGAACGTGAGTATGACAGGCCCGTGGCCTGCCTGAGGCCCGGTGACTGAGCTTCCCTCACCACGTTCCGCTAATTGCTTCCTTCGCGCCGCCTTCCTCTAATCTAATCTACACCCGCCCCGTATCGCTGTGCAGAACAATGCCGCGCCGGGCCGTGTGGTGCCGGGTCGCCGAGCGGCCGGGCCGTGTAACCGCACGGCCGGCAGCGGACGCGGGCCGAGGAGGCCGGCCGCCGGGGGGCGCTGCGGTCCGGTGTGTATTTACAAACACGGCCGTGTTGACGCGCCTCGCGCCCGTGTACAGGCGCAGATCGGGTGTCGGGTCCCTCGGGGGCCTGTAGCAAAAACCAAGGGTGGGCCCCGACCCCGTCGTAAACGCCGAACATTCCACGCGGGGCGGGCGGCCCGACCGGCAGGCAAACAGTGGGTGAGGGAGGGAACGAGGTGTGAGGTGAGGTGGTTGGGGAGGAGGGCCGTTGAGGGGTGAGGAGGGAGGAGAGGGGTGAGTGAGGGAAGGAGCCAGAGAGTGAGTGGATGAGTGAGTGAGAGAATTAATGAATGAGTGAGAGACCGACTCAGTGAGTCAGTGACTGAATGCATGAGTCAGTTAGAATGTATTCCATTACTTCCATATATACATATACATATGTGTGTATGTTGCCCATAATTGATATTATTAATATATTAATGATGGACGCATGTGGTAAGGTGTGAGGGAGGAGAGGTGAGGGGAGAGGAGGGAGAGGAGAGGAGAGGAGAGGAGAGGAGAGGGAGGAAAGGAGAGGAGAGGAGAGGAGAGGAGGGGAGAGGAGAGGAGAGGGGAGGGGAGAGAGGGAGAGGGGGAGGATGGAGATAGGAGGGGAGGGAGGGGAAGGGAGGGAGGGGAAGGGAGGGGAGGGGAGGGAGGAGAGGGGGGAGGGGGGAGGGGCGGGGGTAGAGGGGGGAGGGGGGAGGGGGGAGGGGGGAGGGGAGGGGAAGGGGGAGGGGAGGGGGAGAGGAGAGGGAGAGGAGAGGAGAGGAGAGGAGAGGAGAGGAGAGGAGAGGAGAGGGGAGGGGGGGGAGGGGAGGGAGAGGGAGGGGAGGGGAGGGGAGGGGAGGGGAGGGGCGAGGCAGGGCAGGGCAGGGCAGGGCAGGGCAGGGCAGGGCAGGGGTGAGGTGAGGTGAGGTGAGGTGAGGTGAGGTGAGGTGAGGTGAGGTGAGGAGAGGAGAGGAGAGGAGAGAAGTGTCTTTGTGGGGTCTTTGTGTCGAGGCACGCTGTAGTGTGAGGAGGGCAGTGTGCCTGCCTTAAACTAAGTCAGAGACGGCCAGGCCTAAGTGCGCGGTTACCATGTTAGACATGTGTACATACCTCACCTCACACGCCGTGTGGGCACCTGGCGCTTTTTGTGCGCAAACTTTGTGTTCTCAGGAAGCTGGTTCCTGCCATGTCAGTTGTCACCGATCGGTTCCCACTGCGCAGGTGCACCGCCAGAAGTCAGCGTTATTCCATTCATAAAGTTCCAATGCGTGACGCAAAAAAAAAAACAGCTTAAAAAAACATCCCAAACAAGCCACCACACACTGTAGAAATATAGGGTTTTTCTACTCCTCTGCATTAACCGTCTGAGTTGCACATCGTCCGACTCCATATTCGTATTCTGAACACTGATGGTGTAGGATGGCGCTTTCTTAGAATAACACATAAAAAATGAAAATTACCATTTTGTAGCACTTATTTGCGTTTACACTTGACTCCTACTTGTTATATATAATATTCTATATATATAGCAGAGAGTGCTAGATATATTATGCATATAGTTAGCAGAGTGACAGTTGGCTCACGGTGTAGAGGAGGTGGGGAGGAGAGAATGCCTGCTCCGCAGTGAATAACATTGGAAGTTAAGATGGTTAGAAAGAGAAACATTAAGGGGCTGTCGCTATTTATATCCACATAATAAATGATATAGTACATATATATACTCTCTAAATATGATTCGACTTACCTTACTTCAACTTGTAAGGTAAAAGAACCGACATACCCATTATAAACTGGTTTTTCATCTATTTCCCCCTAGACCAAACCACCGTATGTATAAAAGCTCTTTCTCCAAGGAACACAACTACGGAAATGGAATAAACTACTCACTAACATATAATACTTTCATAGAGCTCAAATCCACAAAATGCTCAAACACCATATTACTGCCATTAACTCCAGGTGAAGATCCTGAAAATCCCGAAAATCCTCTGATACAACAGCCCCACACTAAATAATTGATTCCCCAACTTGTGGTTTATCTTAATCTTATTCTTAAGCCATCAAATTGTTTAGATACTTTGCTAGTTACCTATTGTTATTAACTTTGAAAGATTCATTTGGCTGTGAAGCCAAAAGGAGAACCTCCATTGGAGATGCCAATCAAAAATACCCTATTTTATAGTAAGACAAAATTCAATCAATCAATCAATCAATCGATATATTTGTCTTTATGTTAATGATTACAAAAAAATCTAAGTCATGCTCTCTTTTTCTCTCCATATTTTCCTATTTTGTAAAGTTAAGATGTGAGTGAAATTGAGGCGGGGTGGCGGTGGCTGGATGAAAGCCTGGTGGCGCCGGTTCTGATAAATGTAGCAGAACTTGATGCAGGAGTACGCCTGGTGAGAGCGGCACCCAGGGATACCCGGGGATACCTCCCCCATCCCTCCCACCCTACCTACACACCCCACCACCCACCAAGATACACCTACCAGCCGGGTGTACCTGGGCCTAGCAGGTAATGTGGGAACTAAGCGGCCCAAACCGGAAGTACATAGTCCTGTTAACGGAACCAGCTCGGACCCCAGCGGCGTGCCGATACAACACCGCCCCGACCCACCAACTCACACACACAACCAGCCCCGTCCCCACCCCACCCCCAGCGCATCCCACTCCTCGCCTCTCGCCCAGAGTAGCAGTACCACCTGTCGGCAGATAGCCGGCATGGGAGACAAACGTGAATGTAGGGAAGCTAGTTGGATAGTATTAGTATTAAACTTTAACACAGGTCTAACTTTATACCTCACCTTACATAGCATCACCCGCTACTCCAGAGACTTGACCACCAGTCTATCTACTACACCACGGGTAGGCAGGCTACCCAACCCTACCCGCAGTCACACCCCGCCCGTACTCACACCCTACCCGCACTCACATCCTGACACTTAAGCTAACCTGTCCTTGCCTTATCCTATCAATTTTTAAGTTATTCGTTTGAGTCGACCGGGAACCGAACTCCCGACCTTCCCCACGTGAGGTTTACACGTGTCATGATGGTCCAAGTATACAAAAAAAACAAATGTCAGAAAATAATCCAAGCCCCGTAAAAATAATCCAACTGTCATAAAAAATAATAATCCAACTGTCATAAAAAGAATCCAACTGTCATAAAGAATAACCCAACTCCTAGTAAAAAAAAATCAAATCTAAATATTAAAAAGAAAATCACATTATCCCATTTTAATATGCGAAAAAATGAGAGAAGAAAATAGAAATTTTTTAGAGAAAAATATGTGAGAAATGTTGCCCGAGACATCCTTTCACCTAACCTTTACTTGACGGCAACAGTTGCCTCTCGCTCAAGTAACTCACCACGAAACACACTGATTCGCCAAAGCCGCTTTCAAGCCAGCAAGCCGCCCAAACCTGCCAGCACCACGTGTGAATCTGCGCGCGCAACATGCTATTACTTGTCTCAGGTTTCACAAGTCACCACAGAGGGCGCCACAGTGTTAGTGTTACTCCATCATGTAAACACAGAAGTTGTGCCATGTAGACCAGTTTAGTTAGCGAACCAAACTAAAAGACACCCACAGTAAAGGCACCACCTGCATTCATATATGCACCTACATATATATAGATTAGTTAGACGAATCTTACCTGGGTATAGATGATGGATAACTATTGTTTTACCGAGGTAGAAGCCTCGGTTAGACGTGGGCGAGGGAGAAGGAAGCACATCCGGGTCCAGCAATCTTTACCTACTAATTCAGGATAAAAATGATTCTAAAAAACAACCTAAGGTCAAGTGACCTCATGCTAAATTGAGTGATTGACTAGACGTGGCAGGGCGTGGTGGGTGGGCCCTCGCCCACGTCTAACCGAGGCTTCTACCTCGGTAAAACAATAGTTATCCATCATCTATACCCAGGGAAGATTCGTCTAACTAATCTATTTTACCTCGGTATGCCGCCTCTGGCTAGCCGTAGGCTAGGGAGACCTTTACGTAAAATAATTTTTATCCTGATATTCTTGTTTTGTTATTATTCTTTAGTGATTATGTCTTATGTATGCAACAATGGAAAAGCGATTTGTATGGCAAAAAAGAGGAAAAACCAATGTTTTTCTTACCTCTCTCTTTCAGTTGGTGAGTAGCCTGTGCGCTATCGGCTGAGGCTTCTCTAGTCGTTTGTGGTAATGTCTAGCAAACGAAGTAGCGGTTTTCCATCCCGCGTGAGCTAGGATCCGTTTAACGGAGATGCCTAGCAATCTTGCCTTGGACACCATTGCACCACGTGTAGAGTGCGATGAGTACCTGTCTGTATTTACTCCCGCCAGTTTTAACACATTCATTGTCCATCGGGCGAGGGTATCCCTGGAAATGGCCTTGTGTGGCTTAATAAAGCTGACCAATAGCTGTCTTGAGTTTCTTATTAATCTTGTCTTGGATATATAATTTCGTATCGCAGATACGACACATAACTTGCGATCCTGAGTGAAACTGGACACCCCTATCGTAGAAAGGGGGTCACCTAATCGGTTTGATTTTAATAAAGTTGATAAATCAAACGTGGCCTCTTTACTGTCAATTTCTAGACCATTCAGCGACAGGGCAACTATAGTTTGGCCTCTGTGTCCAGTGACCAGGAGAAGCAAAACTGCGACTTTGAAACCTAAAAGTTTAACGTCCAGAAACTTATTTTCTGGCCATTTCTTGAAGAGGTTGAACACTAGAGAAACATCCCAAAACCTATTATATTTGGGTTTAGGCGGATTCCTCTGATAAATTGATCGTATGATCCAACAAATAACATGGTGTTTACCCATTGTTTGTCCATTAACCCGCGGTAGGATTATCGACAGAGCACATCTGGCAGCGTTAATAGCGCCATATCCTAGGCCTTCGTCCTCTAGGTAACGTAGGAAGAGTCCTACCTGGGATACTGTGGGAGTCATTGGCTTGACTTTCTTAAGCAGGCAATAAATACCCCATTTCTTTAAATACGTAGTATACATTTTCACCGTTCCTTTTCTCCACGCATCATCAACCAAACGCTGTTGTGTAATTTTGTCTAAGCCAAACTGTTCTAAATATTTATTTAAAAAAGGAATGCCACTAACGGAGTTGTCGACACGTTTCCGTGGCGTTCTAGTGGTCCCTGATGTTTGAGGTTTCCTCGGAATCTTGGGAAGCGAAGGCTGCTTTTGGCTGTGGCTAGTAACGTCGGTAGCCACGGTTGCGTGTGCCACTCGGGGACGATGAGTATGGCGTGTGTCCCCTCCATTTGAATCTTTCTGGCGACTTTGCTAATGATAGTAAAGGGGGGGAAAATGTAAAAGAAATGATGTCGCCACTTTAGGGAGAAGGCATCAATGTGCCAAGCATTGGGTTCCGGGTGCCACGAAACATATTTTGGAATTTTAAAGTTATTACGCGAAGCGAACAAATCGATCTGAGGTGAACCCCATGTGTGACAAATGTGTTTGAAAATGGATGGATTAAGTGACCACTCTAAGTGATCATGGAACTGGCGACTCATCTTGTCAGCTAGACAATTTTGTGTGCCTGGAATGTGATTAACAGTTAACCAGACATCAAAGGTTTGAGCCCAGTTCCAAATGAGAAGTGCCATTGCATTACATTTAATCGATTTTGTACCTCCCATATTTCTGACATAAGCCATAGCTGTGGTGTTATCCGTGAGGATACGTACATTATTTTTGGGTATTTTTACTAGACTGGTTAATCCCAAGTAAATGGCCCTTAGTTCTAGAACGTTAATATGATCGGGGAGTTCCGATTCTAGCCATCTTCCTCCCGTTGCTACATCATTTTGATGTGCTCCCCACCCTTGGAGAGACGCGTCAGTGGTAACGGTAGTGTCAGGCTCTCCCATTCTAATGGGATTGGGGGAATGGTCAAAGTGGTTTAGCCACCAATCAATGTCGGCTAGGCCGTTCTCCGAAATAAACATGGTCTTTTCAAAGTTTCCCTTTGCGCGGGCCAGCGCCAAATTTTTATCAATTTCGAGGGATTTTATGTGTGCCGCTCCGTATAGAATAGCTGGACTATACGAAACCATGACCCCGATAAGGACCGCGACCTGTCTAATCTTTGGCCTAGAAGTGTCTAACAGCTGTATCGCTGTGCGGTAAAGCTTATCTTTCTTTTGGCGTGTAAGCGAAACGGTCATAGCCGTGGTGTTCAGAATGAACCCGAGACACTTAAGCTCCTGAGTAGGAGAAAAAACCGATTTCTTGTTATGTATGAAGAAACCCAATTTGGTGAAAATGTTGCATAAATCTTTAACAGCGAGTTCACATTGCGTGAAAGATTGGCCCATAATAAAAGAATCATCTATGTATGGAAACATACAATGCCCCAATTTTGCCATGTGTGCAAAAATTGGTTTCAACAACTTAGTAAACAGACGCGGTGCGCAGGCCAAACCATTAGGTAAACATGTAAATTCAAAAAGTTGGCCATTCCAGAGAAAACGTAGGTATTTCCGATCTGTCTGGTGAATAGGAACGGTGTAGTACGCATCCCTTAAATCAACACTCGCTAGCCAACACCCTGGGGTAATTAAATCACGAGCTGTTTCTAAAGAAAACATTTTGAAATGTTTGTATTCAATGATTTCATTCAACTGAGTTAAATCTAAAATCATTCGGATTGAACCATCAGGTTTAGGAGTAGAGAAGATATTGGAAATATATTCCCCTTCAGTATGTTCAACTCTGTTGACAATGCCCTTAGACTCAAACAGTAGAACCTGGTGATCTAGCTGAGATTTTTCTAGTGAATTAAACTGATACGGAAAAGGCGCTCTCTTTTGTATAGGCAATTGTGTGAAAGGGATGTGAATGCCTTTAACAATATTCAGGACCTCTGGATTAGTGGTTAACTGTTGCCATTGATGTAAACAATTAGAAACATTCCCTGCTTGAAAAAGGCTTACTTCAGTTTGAGTTTCCTCCGTGACCATTGTAGGGTCAGGAGGCTGCACTGTTTGTGTGGAAATCTCTACTTGTTCCCTTGTTTCGGGAACTGGGGCTTGGGAACGAAATCCCTCTTGTAGCCGCGGTTGTCGTTCCAGTTTGAGGCCGGCCTGTCGCCTCGGCCCCTTCCTCGCTGGTTGAACTGGAAGGACGGTCCGCCCCTGAACGGCCTTCCTCCTCTGCGGAATCGAAAATCCGTCCTAGACTTTCTGAACCCTGCTGGGTTTTGGAAGCGACGACTCTTTGCTTCAGTGTTTTTAGCACTCTTGTAGTCGACCTCTACCTGTTTGTACAGGTAAGCTAGCTGACCCCCAAACATCTTGGATTTATCTAGCGGTTTGCTCTTGATAGGGGTAGGTCCGGAATACACGGTGTATTCCTTACCATCATGGTCCGTTACCTTGTTCGAGCGGGCAACCTCTTTTCCGGCATCTGTGGTGACCGATTTGAAAACGTTTTCAAATCTCCGATGGGTCATGTAGTTACTAGCGGCTGCTAACAAAGCTATGCCCCGGTCCATAACCCGCGCCAAAGACGAGAACTTGTTCTCTGTCTGCATCCTGTTAGCCACAGGGATAACAGACGTCAAGGCACCCAAAACTGCCTTATGGATCAGGCAGAGGGAAGTTTCATAACGACGGCGTTCGTCGGAAAGATGAATGCCGGAATCCATCTCTTTGAAAACCGAAGCAGGAATGCCCTTAACTCCTGAAATCTGCTCAGTCAACTTGTTGATGACTTCGATCGGTTTAAACGTAGTGAAATGGCTATTCACCGTTTTGCGCATCATGGTAGTGGTGCGCACTTTCTGAGCTTTCTTTTTGACAATCTTCTTGCCAGCTTTAACGCCTATTTTGGCGTAGACTCCCGCTCGTTCCGTGTCGGAATCCGACTCGGTGGAAGAAGAGTCGGACGACGAGTCTGAAGAGGAGTCCTTCTTCTTCTTCTTCTTCTTCTTCTTTTTGGACTTTTTGGAGCGCTTAGAGTTCGCTTTCTTTGTGAACTCGTCACCAGAACTGCTCACTGGGCGGCGTTTCTTGCCCCGCGCTTTCGGTTTCGGAACCTCAGGTGCCGAAAGCGTGTCCTCTTCGTCCTCAGAAAAGTCTTCCCAATCCTCATCAGGGATTTGGGAAGGATCTGGAAAGGTCTGCGCCTGGAAAAGGCGCATCTTCTCCTCCATCATCTCCGCCATTTTCGCCTCCCACCCCACTGGTTGAGGGGCGTGATCACTGTCTTGATCCGAGGCATGAGCCCCAGGATGTGGGGACGGCGGAGCCGTAGCCGGTGGAGACGAATCGTAATCCGTAGGGGGGACACCCACCGCTGCAGCGGGCGGCTTATTCCGGCGAGTGGCCATCGGGAACTGTAACGAAACCAAAGCGTTACTAACCCGGAATCATCTCAACTACACAAGTGTAAGCCAGTAAACTGGGTTGAGGAACATGGTACAGAGAACGTGTTTTGCAACGTGTCAGTACAGGCGTGAAGCTAAATTTGCCGTAGGTGTGTGGTAACGAAACCAACCAAACGGAGGGCATCGATCGTGAGATCGGCCCCTCTCTCTGTTCCGTACACTTCTCCCACCTGTGGCTACAGCGCCAACAAGTTGGAGAAAATATTACGAAACTCGGAGGTTCGCCTTAAACCGGTCAGGGGTGTTTATAAAAAACACCCAGAAGCATCCCCAACATCATCCTCTATTAGGATCCGGGAGACTTTTCTTAGGAAATGAGCAACTCGGGTTGCCATTTCTCCCTGTCTGAAAAACAGGTGTCGATAGAACTCAGTATCGGTTTCGTTTGTGCCAGCGGCACGCAATGTTCTATCCGTAAGTTAAAAAACGTACAAAGTCCAAACAGGACTGAAGAAAGTTCTGAACTTTCATAAAAAGATGCTATAGAGCATGATAAACAAAGTTATCGAAGAAAACAGTACTTACTTTTGGATAAAAGCAGTAGTAGTAGATAAATCCTGTGGAGCAACTCACAAACGTCCTCCCGTTGTGAGTTACTTATGCTAATTGCTGGACCCGGATGTGCTTCCTTCTCCCTAGCCTACGGCTAGCCAGAGGCGGCATACCGAGGTAAAATATATATATATACACACATACATACACAGTCGGTTAATCCAAAGTATCGGTTAATCCAAACAAAATTGTCGGGCCGCAGGCCACTTCCAGTACGGTTAAACCAAACATGTGGTTATAAGGTCATGGGGGACTTATTTTTATATGATAAATGGTAGTATTTTGCCGGGCCGCGAAAAAAGTTTGGATTCACCGATCGTTTGGTTTAACTGAGCTTGGTTTAACGGGGTTATACTGTATATACATTTTTGTTAAAAATCAAAGTGTTCACATACCTTGTATATCACATTCATAATGCACCCACGTTTTTGCCAAAGCCAAGTCAAAGTTGAAGCCAAAGTTCGGTTAAACCAATGATCGGTTAATCCAAACAAATTTCTAGGTCCCTTTAAGTTTGGTTTAACGGGGTTATACTGTACATATACATACATATATACACAATAACACACACACATTGCGGCAGACTACATAATGTCCGTTTTACTAATTAAAAATCATATTTAATAGCTGACAATTGAAAGTAGGTACAATCTAGATTCTTAAAAGAAACCCATCACATGTCAATAAAGTTGAATGTCGATATTTAGTGGTGATCTGATAGGCAGCGTTGTAAATGGAGATAATCGGTATTATGTTAATGTGGTTCAACGTGAGCCATTCATCTAATAATAAATCAATTAAATCTGTTGAATAAAATGTATTTTTTCTGCGAAATTTGCAACGGCAATGACAGTCGATGAAGTCCTATAAGGTCAGTTTGGAGCATGTATATATGTATGTATGTATGTATGTATGTATGTATGTATGTATGTATGTATGTATGTATGTATGTATGTATGCATGCATGCATGTATGTATGTATGTACATACGTACGTACATATGTATGTATGTATACACATGTATATACTATAAGTATACGTATTTGTATACACTATATGTATACACTATATGTATACGTATTTATATAGACTATATGTATACGTATTTGTATACGTATTTGTATATGCTTTTGTATGTGCATTTGTACACATTTATATACACATTTGTATACACATTTGCATATGTATTTGTATACCTATTTGCATACGTATTTGTATACGTGGACATGGATATTTATGTATGTACATAATACAACACTATATATACATTATGTATATATATATATATGTATATATATATATTATACAGTGATATAACATATGTCTACTCCCCTCACAGTCACAGATCCAGCATGCCTTCGTAAACTAGGCAACAGATCTGGCACGTGACCTTTCCAATGCACGTTTTCCTGTTCGGATGCAAAAGTGTTAAATCAAAACCATATTCACCCATGACAGATTACTACACCCACCCCTTATTCATACAGAATTGTGTAAGTCACAAATGGGGGAAGTAGGGTGGTGGTGGTGGTGGGGTGGGGGTGGGTGTTACCCTTCTAACACACGGCGGAGTGATACAACTTGACGCGGTGCGCGCCGGATACACGTGGTGCTGTTTGACCTTTGACCCGGCGGTGCTAGCGGCGGCGCCTGCTCTCTACTAGGTCCGCGCGCTGCTGTCTCAGGAACTAACCCATACCACGGGTGTTACCCGGATCTTTGGAGGTTGGGAGGAGGGAGGCAGAGTATAAATGAGTAAATCAGGTGAGAGGATTCGTGGAGTCGGTGTGGGGTGGTACTGTTAGGGGGGTGGGTGGGTAAGGGAGTGGGGGTGGAGGTGGGAGGGGTGGGGTAAGGAGGTGGGTAAGGATGTGGTGGAGGGCTAGGAGGTGGGTGAGGTGGGATGGGTGGGTAAGGGAGGCGGGGTTGGGGGAGTGGAGTGGGTGGGTAAGGGAGCGGGGTGGAGGTGTGTGGGAAGGGAGGTGGGGTGAGGGAGTGGGTTGGGTAAGGGAGGGTGGGATGTGTGGGTAAGGGAGGTGGGGTGGAGGTGGAGTGGGTGGGGTAAGGGGGTGGGGTGAGGTAGAGTGGAGTGTGGGGTAAGGGAGGAGGGTAAGGTGGCGGGTAAGGAGGTGAGGGTGGGAGTGGGTGGGTAAGGGAGGTGGAGTGGTGGGGTAAGGAGGTGGGTAAGGGAGGTGGGGTGGAGGTGGAGTGGGTGGGTAAGGGAGGTGGGGTTGAGGTGGCTTAGGGAGGTGGGGTAGGTGGGAGTGGTGGGTAAGGAGGCGGGTAAGGGAGGTGGAGGTGGGAGTGGGTGGGGTAAGGGAGGTGGGAGTGGGTGGGGTAAGGGAGGTGGGGTAAGGGAGGTGGGGTAAGGGAGGTGGGGGTGGGAGTGGGTGGGGTAAGGGAGGTGGGGTGGGTGGGGTCAGGGCGGTGGGGTAAGGGAGGTAGGGGTGGAGGCGGGGTGGAGGTGGGAGTGGGTGGGGTAAGGGAGGTGTGGCGAACCCATCAGGTGCCAATAAAACGGACAGCCAATCACAGATCACAGCCGACTGTGCACACCTGGTCGGCAGAAAAGTGTTGGGGCACTGACTCACAGTCGTTCCAGCAACTCAGCGTGTTAATATTGTTACCTGAACTCCTCAGACGTCACGTGGGCTTAAACAACGGCGAATTCGGAACCAATCAAGAAAATCCTCCATTTATTTGTATTTTTTCCTACAAGCTATCTGCTCGGCCTTTTACAGCACCATGTATTATGTGTTCAAGATGTTCAGTGGGAAGGAGTCCATCCAGCATGTGGTTGTTGTCTGGTCGCCTTTAAAAGCAAAACCTCCACTGACCCACTGACCCAACAGAGCATTAAGGCCGACAACTGCCTACAGTTGCATCGTGCGCTGGTTTGTTAGTTTGTCATCTGTTTTTTTATATATCAGAAAGCCAGATGATTTATTATCTACTTTACTTGATTTTTAAAGTTGCATAGTCCGATGGTTTTGAATTTCTGTATTGTTTCTGAGATAAATATATTAGATCGATCACTAGTATCTACTTTACATTAGTTAAAAGTTACTTTATTTTAAATGGTAAACTTTTGAGATATTTTGAGTGCAAACATGGAAAATTAGTTTTGGCAAACTTGTCAAAACTCTGACACCATAGACTATCTAAAAAAAATATACAGAAATTCAAAACCATCAGACTATGCAACTTTAAACTAAATAATCTGTCACTGTCTCTGTATGCAAGACCACCTCAACCCTGCTATATATCCCCGATCATAGACCATAAGATGAATCACCCCCCCCCCCCACCCACCCCATCCCCTTCCCTTCATGTAATCGACAACAGTCAAAGCGAGGCAATTGCCCATTGGCGCTGGTGTGGATACATCACCGGACTGCATGAAATAAGTGGAAGATGGTACCAAGCTCCCCCCCTCCTCCCCCGCCGAGCTGCCCACAGCTAGCGGCGATTGGGGTCAGAGATGACAGCCACACCACATCGCCCTCAGCCGTGGTGTCTAGTGCTTTAACTAAGTTGTATTAACGCAGTCTCGTGGAGATGTCAAATGAAGATCAGGTAAATCACTCAGTGGACACAGCATGAACTTTGCATGCATGTTTGCGACACACTTACATATATCTTCTAAAGAATCTGAATTTCATAGTTGATAGCCAATTGGCGATAGGGGTCTTTGACCCTTGACCCATATGTCTTCACCCCCTGGTGGCACTTGGCTAAGTGAATAGCTCACACATGCTGATCTATGGACACAGCAGGACGCGGGTGGATATGAGCTGATGGTAAGCGTCCCCGGCAAATGGCCACCTTCAAGAGGAGCAGATCTGAGCAGATGGTGGCAGATGGCAGTAATGAACATATGTAAGCTGTGAGCATATGTGAGCAATGAGAAGATATCAGAATTATTAATCGTAGATTTCCGCTGCAAATAACTCCAAATTGAACCCTTTAAAATAAAACCAACTTCAAATAAAGAAAAAAAAATTACATTGATCAATTTTAATTAATGTTTGTTTAAAAACATGATAGAAACTCAAAAAAACCATCAGACCATGCAATCTTAATGCACACACACATACTCAGCATAAATAAACTTCCTTACCTCCAGTGTGGAGAGCTTGGCCAGCAGGTTCCGCTGGTGGTAGACGCGTTCTCGTAGGAACTGCGGGTCGTAGAACACGTCACGATTGTTCTCCACCCGGCGGCGGACGCTGAAACTAACGTTCAGTATCCGCTCGGGCACGTCTGTGTCGTCATTGACGTTGATGACGTAGATGTTGTCCTTGGTGGTGGGGATGACGGAGGCGAGCGCCGTGACGAAGTGGTGGTAGAGCGGCGACAGGAATGCGGTCTGCGAGATGTGGTTGAGGCGAATGGTGATGCTGTTGTACAGCATGCTCTCCGTCACCAGTCGTACGAAGAGGCGGCACGTCGCCTTCACCTTGTTGATGCCGTCTGCAAGAGGGGAGAGGCGGCACGGTGTAGTAAGGGGTTCTATGTGTGTACATGTATGTGTGTGTGTGTGTGTGTGTGGTGAGGGTGTCGATTAAAGTGGAAAGAGCACATTTCGAGGTTAGTAACAAAAGTTAGTTATAAAGGGGACCGAGGCAGAGAGGGAGAGAGGGGAGAGACAGAGAGAGCGATAGAGAGAGATAGAACGATGGTGGGACGGTTGAAAAGGCATGGCAGGGGAGGGGACGGGAGGGGAGGAGGGGGGGGATGGGAGGGGAGGGGAGGGGAGGGGAGGGGAGGGGAGGGGAGGGGAGGGAGGGGGGAGGGGAGGGGAGGGGAGGGGGGGGGAGGGGAGGAAGGAGGGGAGGAGGGAGGGGAGGAGGGAGGAGAGAGGAGAGAGGAGAGAGGAGGGGGGCGGGAGGGGGGACGGGAGGGGAGAGGAGAGGAGAGGAGAGGAGAGGAGAGGAGAGGAGAGGAGAGAGGTGAAATGTCGAAATGGGAGGAAAGAAGAGGAGCGAAGAGAGAGCACAGTAGGACGAGAAGAGAAGAAAACAGAGAAGACCGAGGAGAGAGAGTACATGTCCGCCATTCAGATGGCAGGGATACCGTCCCTGCGTCCGAGCCCTTATCTTTTACTAGAAGTGCCCGCTTACACAAGACGATGTGATAATATGTTGCGACACTGCAGCCACTCGAGCACCCCATACCTCAGCACACGACACCCTCCAATCAGCGCACATACGCACGCTCGTGCATGCCATATCTGCCCTCTGACACGCCTATCTGGCGCCACCCTTGCCACTATCGCCACCCCCGTCTGCCATATCTACACCCCATTACTCACTGTGGCAAGGGCGCTCTGTGCCGCAGATCACTAAATCCTAGCCACCGGACAGTTGGATGTAAGGGGGAGGGGGGGCGGAGGGAGGGAGGGTGTGTGTGTGAGTGTGAATGTGTGTCTGATATAATGTGAGTGCATGTGGGTTATGGGGTAGGGGTAAGGGTAGGGGGTAGGAGGGGTTGGGGGTAGGGGCTAGGACAGAGGGGTAGGGTTGGGGCTCAGGTGACCCAACCACAGGTATTTCTACCAACATTGCTAGAGGCTGCTACGCCAAGTCACATGACTCCTGTCACGTGACTACCAAGTACCATCAATTCCCAGAATCTTCATTCAGGGCATATTCAACATCATGACCAATCAGTGAGTCTTATCGCTTCGTCTGGGTGTTTTTTTTTCTCAATGACATCCATCATTTCTATTTCCATTTTCCTCTCGCCATTCCTTTTAGTCTTACTGCAGAGTAGAGCATACAAAACACCCCAACATTCCCCAATATAATCGGTGTTGTCTGAGATTCATTTACAAGTTTTAGAAGGAATGACCCATGAAAATGGACTTAACACATTCTCAGGAAGGTATGGATTGTTTGTTTGTTGGCGTTTCATGTCTTATCTGTCAGTGAGTGAGTGAGTGAATGTGCGTGAGTGAGTGCGTGAGTGAGTGCGTGAGTGTTCGTGAGTGTGCGTGAGACAGTGTGCGTGAGAGTGTGAGTGTGAATGTGAGTGTGAGTGTGAGAGTGTCATCTTCCATCATACCAGCATCTCTACCGACTTGTTACAGTATGCACACATGGCGACTTCGTGGTGCTGTTCCACTGGGATACTGCTCGACAGCACCATGTCCCGATATACAAATCAGTCACACTATCCTCACACCGAGCAAGCCAATCCTTGCCTTATCCTATTAATGCAGAGTTCCAGGTTAGGTAGTGCCAAGAAGCAGTTTGTTTAGTCATTGGTTTAACTCTGTCACGGTTCGAACCCACGATTTCCAGCACGAGAAACCAGCGGGCGCTCTTACCGATTCGGCACTCAATCTGTCCATCTCTGTCTATAAGGTGAATCTTCTTTTGCATCCCTCCCCCACAACCAAACTACTATTTCTAATAACTAATTAACTAATCCTACCGACTAATTTCTACCCAAAGACATTAAGAGTATGTGAATGTATTTAATCTCTCTATATGTAATTAATATTAAAATAGAAGTCCCCAAATTACATCCATAATTAAATCTAAACTCCCCCCCCCCTGTGGCGTTCTCTGTGGTGGAGTGGTTAGAGTGTCTGACTTTTTTCTAGGTCAGACTCCTAATCTGAGGGTCAGCGGTTCGATTCCCGGTGCCCCCAGCTCTGCCAATTTGGATTTCCACCGCTGTGTATAACTTACAGCGTCATCAAAGGCCGGTTGCTCTCATACCATGTCTATGTGGTGTGGGAGGTTAAAAATCCCTTGGGTCGGTAAAAGTGTAGGCTCGGGCTTTCTATCGACCAGCAGTGGAATGAGGAAGACCAGTTGTCTATGACTGAAATTTCCCATGCTTAAACAACTAATGGACAAAAAAAAAACTAACTATTTTTTATCTTAAAAATAGAAATCCGCCTACTCAAGCTATAGCTATAATTAAGCCTAGCAATATTTCACCTACGTGCCTTTTCATTTTGAAATAGAAATGCATAGCTGGAAACTTGGAAAGAGACCTCCTAACTTCATTTAGCTCCTGATTGACTTCCACTAATGGCAAAGTTCGGGTATGAAGTACGTCTAGGAGTAGGAGGAAATAAGTTTTGTTGTAGAGATCTCACAACCTCCACACACACACACACACACACACACACACACACACACGCCCTAGCGGCAGCTGAGGGAACCAGGCGCCCACACAGCCCCACACATACCTCTCTATCGACACGCATACCCCCCCCCCCCTTGCTCCTCCTCCCGTCCCTACTGGCCTCAAATCTCCCAACTTTTCAATTAGGGACACATAACTGTGTTTACTTAGCCGAGAGCCCACAGCCTTTTGCTATCCGTCTCGTCTGTCTGTGTCTGTCTGTCTGTCTGTCCATAAATCTGTAGTTCCCCTTCCCGACCTGACCGCCAAGGGAAGCAAGCACTCACCCACTCACCACAACCTACACTACCACCCACCCACACAGACACACACACACATGCCTGCTGCAAATAACCTCCTAGTGGTTTACTGGTGAATTCAACGCTCGGAACCTACATCAACCAGTGGGAATTATAAAAACGAAGGAATGGAGGAGAGGCAATTATTTAACACCGATATCAATATAGTTTGTCCAGGTGTACAGAATCATTATAAATGTATATTAAAAACATAAATAGCATTCGCATATTGGTGGAATTTGCTCATTTGCTTTGACACTACCTATATTTGCTACCCGTACAAAACTCACCCTACTACTGTGAGTGAGTGAGTGAGTGAGTGGGTGAGTGAGCGAGTGGGTGAGTGAGCGAGTGTGTGCGTGAGGGAGAGTGTGACTGTGGGTGAGTGAGTGAGTGTGTGTATGTGTGTGCGAGAGAGTGTGTGTGTGGAGGGGTGGGGTGAGCAGTTTTTCACCTGGCTCTCACCAGATGGCGTGCTGTAGCTGACCATCACCAGATCTTCAGCGGCCCCCCTCCTTTCCCCCTTGACCCTGCACCCCCCTCGCACCGACTTAAGCCATAACCCCCTTCCCCCAACCTGGCCCTGCTACCCCCCCCCCCCCCCCCCCCCCTCCCCACAGACACACACCCACCTGAGCCAAACGGCAGTAAGACAAGAGGCACTCGAGGTTCTAGCGTTTCCAGTAAGACTGTGCTGCGCACTCATTCCCGACATACTTCCGGTCATAACACGCCCTTCTGACCCTTCGTGCGTCAGTAAAGTTTTATTCCCGCTTTCACCCAAGAGTTAATTAGTGTCAAGTATTGTTTGTGTCGCATTTAATTGTGTTTGTGTATGCAGTCGGTGGTGTGTTATGGGTGTACTTTGAATTGATAGTGTCGTAGATAGAATCCTTTTGAAATAGTCTGTAGTACTAGTAGAGGTCTACATCCTACCAACATCTGAGGTCACACTAAGACAAGCACCGACGTGTGACAGTGAGCAGTTAATAGTCACTTTATTATTTTGTCACTTTATTATTTTGTCCTGCCAGAAACTATGAGCCGATATCCCACTCAGTCACAATATCCTACACTGACACTCAGGCAGGAGTTCTTGCCCTATCCAGCCAAGCAATAGACGAACTAGTGTCAATTATCAATGTTGTGAACTACCTTACACATTTAGCTATTCCATCCAGGGTTTGTGGGGGGGGGGGGGGGCACTGGTTAGTTTTTGTGTTTATGTAGAATGAATAACCACATAACGAATGATTCGAAAAGAGAGGTATGCTATTGGAGAAGCAATGCCAACGATGCCACCTACCAGAATTTTATGGAACTAATCACTCCAGCAGTTACTCTCTCGTTACTCCAACCAGTTTAAAGTTACATAGTCCGATGGTTTTTAGTTTCTGTCATTTTCTCAGATAGATATACCAACAGGTTGACCATTACAATCTACCCGACTTTAGTTTGAGGTACCACTTGTTAAAAGAGACTAATATAGGATATATTTCAAGTGTGAATATGCAGAATCATTTTGGCGTCCTTATTAAAAGGTCTGACAGCACTGGCTTCTGCAGTAGCAGGTTCTATTAAATTGGCGCAGTATGTAGAAACACCGGTATCTAAATTGGATATGTAGGTTCAACTCCAGAAGAGTGTTTTGGTTTGGGAAAATTGATGCTTTTATGGGCCTATGTAACTGTAACTTATAAGTGGGGTGGCTGGTTTGACTTCTAAGTTCCACAACTTCTAGTCTTCACAAACTACTCTCTTTTTAAGCCGACTTTTCCCACTAAAGGGAGAATGGATGTTGGGAGCAGAGCACTCCATGTACAGAGACTTTCTACCATTAGTCACGTGGGGGAACCTTCTACGCTCCCCCCGAATCGGTTTATAATGTGCGTTTTATCGAGTTCTCTATCCTCAGTCACAATGGACTACATCGCCATTCCAGCGGCGTGGTGCATTGTGGGATGCATGGAAGAAAAACAAACCCATGAGAAGCACATGGCACATGTTAATACATTGGGTGCAGCTATGAAATGTGCTAGTTTTAGCTCTTGTTTGAAACATAGAATACCAACTAAAAAAGTATAAATAATAAATTAAGATATTAATCTTTTATCCAGCATTGCATTTACATCAATATAAGCAGCACATCTTATACCATCTGCATTTAGATTGGGAAAAATCTGGGCACTCAGACTAGTGTTAGAGCCATAGCCATTAAAGCCGCTAACTTGGAGGAGTTAAATATTTAATGACACGCCCACCCCTGCCCCCTTCCCTCATGGCTCCTTGATGATCTCTCATGAGTACAAAGAGCGGCATTCTACAGCGCCATGGTTGTTACAAACACCTGCAAGCTACGTAAGACTAAGACTAAGAGCACACATATTGCCACCAGTACCCGTTAACACGGCCAGCCGGATCTACGGACAGCACATCCCGAGACGGTGTATGTGTGTCTGTCGGTGTGTCTGACTGCGTGTCTGTCTGTGTGTCTGTATGTGTGTCTGTCTGTGTGTGTGTGTCTGTCTGCGTGTCTATATGTGTGTCTGTCTGTGTGTCTGTCCGTGTGTCTGTCCATGTGTCTGTCCGTGTGTCTGTATGTGTGTATGTATGTGTGTGTGTGTCTGAGCATACATGGTTGGTTGTTAAACTATTACGTCCTGGCAACATCTAAGGTCATATCTGGACGGGTACTGACTTGTGACACTGACAGTGTGCACTCTTGGTGACTTAATAGTGCTGCCCCACTGGGAAATCAGGTCGCCTGCACCATGACCCGATATCCCACTCAAGTAACATTATCCTGACACTGAGCCAACCAGTCCTTGTCATATCGTATTAGTATTAACGCCGAGGGACCAGACTAGGAAGCGACAAGTATCAATTTCGTAAGTTATTGGTTTGACTCGATCGGGAATCGAACTGCCGATATCCCGCACGGGAGGGAGGTCTGCGCTTTACCGATTCGGCCGCCGCACACGGGGGAGGTGGGTTGGGTTGGGTTGGGGGGGGGGGGGGGGGGCTGAGTGTATGACTATATGTGTGTGCTTGAGCGGTTGGGTTAGCTATCGACTGCCTGGAGAGGCCATTATGTATCATATGACCACTGCCTCAGGTACTACTACCACATAAAGCCAGGCGTGTAGCCTCTATTACATGAATTGCCTTTACACTTATAAACATTAAAATTCAATGTACTCTATATTATTACTATGAGTCATAACGACAGGGATCGTGTTTTGTCAAAGCTCCATGATTGTATACGACCAGTCCAGTGTGCGGATGGTTTATATTTAGCAATACATTCACCATGGTGAGTAGACAGGACTCGGATGGCCTAGCGGTACAGTGTCCACTTACCAATCCCATGTGGGAGGCTGTGAGTTCGATCCCCGGTCGAATCAATTTAAAGCCCTCCAGAAAAGTGGGCAAGTTATGGACATTTTTATGAAAAGTTGCTGAGTGTGGGATTCGATGTGGCCGATGTGGACTGTGGATGTGGATTGGATGTGGACTGTGGGATGTGGACTGTGGACTGTGGGATGTGGACTGTGGACTGTGGGATGTGGACTGTGGACTGTGGGATGTAGACTGGGATGTGGACTGTGGACTGTGGACTGTGGGATGTAGACTGGGATGTGGACTGTGGACTGTGGGATGTGGACTGTGGGATGTAGACTGTGGACTGTGGGATGTAGACTGTGGACTGTGGGATGTGGACTGTGGGATGTAGACTGTGGAATGTGGGATGTGGGATGTGGACTGTGGGATGTGGACTGTGGGATGTGGGATGTGGACTGTGGACTGTGGGATGTGGACTGTGCGCTGTGGGATGTAGACTGTGGACTGTGGGATGTGGACTGTGGGATGTAGACTGTGGACTGTGGGATGTGGGATGTGGACTGTGGACTGTGGACTGTGGACTGTGGGCTGTGGACTGTAGGATGTGGGATGTGGGATGTGGACTGTGGACTGTGGGATGTGGACTGTAGCATGTGGACTGTGGCATGTGGGATCCGTATATGGCACAACTCGTGAGATTCGAACCCACGGGGGTCCAAACCGTTGTCGAGTCAAACCAATTCGGTGACAAATTGACACTTGTCGCTACGTAGCCTGGCGCTCCGCTTACTATACTAGGACAGAACAAGTAGCAGTGGAGTGAGGGAAGTCCCATTGTCCACAATTGCAATTTCCCCTGCTTAATCAATTAAACATTGTCAGCAATATATCAACACCTTCGTAACGTTGACTGAAGAATATGCAGGCATCGCACGCGCCTTATCGTGTATTATAATTATAGCATGCGCTTGGCGACAGAAATGTGTTCTAGAGAATCCATTCTGGGGGTAGAGAATTAAGATAATCCATTCTCTTTGGAACTACGTGGGAAAAGCCACAATGTTATCACCGCCGTCAGATAGACGTATATATAAAAAGGTCTAATTTAGAGAGGATGTAGTAGTGTAGTAATAGTATACACACAAACTCGGCACAAATAGGAGGGGGAGGTGTGTGTGCATTGCCACCAACATTCTGATTGTTTCCCCACTCAATTTAATGGATGTGTGTGTTTGTATCTCAGCATGCTATATATATTATATGCTGTTGTGATTAAGGTTGTGCTGAGGTTATTCATTCGACAGTAAATGCATGTTGTATGAGGTCATGTATTCTGTGGTATACTCCTTTTAAAATGAGGTTATGTATTCTATGGCATACTCATATTATAATGGGGTCATGTATTCTATGGCATACTCATATTATAATGGGGTCATGTCTTATATGGCATACTCATATTATAATGAGGTGATGTATTCTATGACATACTCATTATAATGAGGTCATGTATTCTGTGGTATACTCCTATTAAAATGAGGTCATGCCTTCTATGGCATACTCATATTATAATGAGGTCATGTATTCTATGGCACTCATTAAAATGAGGTCATGTATTCTATGCATACTCATTATAATGAGGGCATGTATTCTATGACATACTCATTATAATGAGGTCATGTATTCTATAGCATGCTCACATTATAATGAGGTCATGTATTCTATGGAATATTTGTGCTGCAAGGTCATGTATCCTGTGTCATACTCATGTTATAATGGCATTGTGTATGCGTGTTATAATGAGGTTCTATATTCTATAGTATATTCATGCTGTAATGAGGTTATATATTCAATAGCATATTTATGTTGTGATGAGGTCATACGTTCTATAGTATTTAATTGGTGTTGATGTAATATATATTACGGTAAATTCATGTTGTAATGAGGTAATGTATTCTATGGTAATTGGTATATTCATGTAATGAAGTCATGTTTTCTAGGGTATATTCATGCTACAATGTTATGTATTCTATGGTATAGTCATATTGTAATGAAGTTATGTATTTTATAATGTAGTTATGTTATGAGGTCATAACTTATATATTCTATAGTATAATCATGTGATGATGTATATTCTATAGTATATTCATGATGTGATGCGATGAGATTATATGTTCTATGTTGTGTTTATGTCGTAATAAGGTAATGTATTCTATCCCACAACATGGAATCACCAGCGGAATATTCATGTCCAGGCATGAGGGGAAAGGACTGTACTTGAATCTGTCCGGCAGAGTTTTATAACAAAAACAACATATTTTGAATGCTCTTTTGTTGCAAATCCGAGTTGGCACTACTGTGTGTATGTGCTATTGTGTCTGGTGTTGTTGTGTTTGGTGTTGTGTGTGCTGTTGTGTGCGTAGTGTTTGTGTGATATTGGGTGATGTTTGTGTTTGTGGTGCTGTGTGTGTGTGTGTGTGATGTGTGTATCTGTGTGTGGTGCTGTATGTATGTGTGTGTGGTATGTGTATGTGTGTGGTACTGTGTGGTATGTGTATGTGTGTGGTACTGTGTGTATGTGTGTGGTGTTATGTTATGTGTGTGGTACTGTGTGTATGTGTGTGTATGTGTGGGTGGTGATGTTTGTGTTGTTTTACGTCTTAGCAACATCTACGGTCATATCAGGACGGGTACCGACTTGTCATGGTGCACATTCATGGTGACTTTATAGTGCTGCCCCACTGGGAGACGCGGCCACCAGCACCATGACCTGATAGTGTGTGGTGTTGTGTGTGGTGATGTGTTTGTGTGTGTGGTGATGTGTGTATGTGTGTGCGGTGCTGTGTGTGGTGCTGTGTGTATGTGTGTGTGGTGCTGTGTGGATTTGTGTGCGGTTCTGTGTGTATGTGTGTGTGTTGATGTGTTTATGTGTGTGCGGTGCTGTGTGTATGTGTGTGTATGTGTGAGTGGTGCTGTGTGGATGTGTGTGCGGCGCTGTGTGTATGTGTGTGTGTGCGGTGATGTGTGTATGTGTTGCGAGTGATGCGTTCATCTTAAAATTCAACGGTTTCAAATCGATCCATTTGAATCATGCCTACCCGACATGCACCACGGCCGCCACAGTAGTAGATAGATACCAGACACACAAGAGTCCAGGTCCAGGTCCAGCAAAAACTAACCCAAACACATACACGCGCACACACGCAAACGCGCACGCACACACACACAAACACAGCAACCAGTGTCACAATTTGGTTCTTTAAAAAAACACCCCAGATACAGTAACTTTGTCGGTCGTCACGCCTCACTGGTGCCGGGTTTGTCTCCTCGGGGCCCTGACCTACACACACCACCCGTGGAGCAGCATACACAACTTACAAGCATGACCATACGGGATGGCCGAATGAGTTCAGCGTCCGTCTCCCGCGTTGGGAGATCGTGGGATTCGGACCCCCGGGTTGGAACCCTGGTCGAGTCAAACCTACGTTCGGGCACACACGATTTTCAGTTGGTGTGCAGACTTTTACGGCGATGGAATAAAACGCGATAGGAGAAAATATTGGTAATCTCAGGTGGCACGCAGCTGCGTACATGCATATATGGAAGCCTGGCCCCTCTGTGGAGGTGTGGGGGTGTGGAGGTGTGGGGGTGTGGAGGTGCGGGGGTGTGGGGGTGCGGAGGTGTGGGTGTAGGCTCGAGCTGTAAATGATATTTTGAGGAGAGCTGTGTGTGTCCATCTGTCTGTGTCGGGGGAGGTGCTGGTCTGTAAATGTATATTATTATATATACAGTAAAACCTCTCTAAATCGACCGACCATGGGACTAACTTAAAGTGGTCCATTTAGCGATGAGGTCGGTTTAGAGAGTTAGAATATCCTTACAGTGGTATTGTTGGGACCCAAATAAAGCGATCAATATATGGGAGTGGTCGATCTGTGGAGGGATCGGTATAGAGAGGTTTACTGTATGTGTATATGTATATGTATATGCACATGTATATGTACCCGTCCTGATGATATGACCTTAGATGATGCTAGGACGTAAAACAACAACAAACAAACAGGTATATGTATACGTATATGTATATATATAGACAGATAGATATATACATCCATACATGAGCTAATATATATAGGCGTTAACTGCGAACTGCTTCAGTAAGATGGTGAGCGAAACTGAGTTGAGTACGCATATGTATATAGTGTGTGTGTATGTGTATGCATGCGTGTTTGTGTGTTTAAACACAGGTAAGGTCTGACTGAATGCTAAACTGAGGATGTGTGCACAACTACTTATATACAGGTCTCAACGCATTCACTGGGACTAGGAGTAGAGTTGGGAAATAGGTGTGAAAAGTACTGGGTAAACTGGGTAGAGACATGATTTCAAACCATAAGGGAAGCGACGGTGTTTACGCAACACATATAATACATCTGGAAACCGTCAGAATGTTGTTAAAGGTGTACAGTCCGATGCTTTTGAGTTTTTTGTCTTTTCTTAGATAAGTATGCTGATTGATATAATCTACCTCACTCTCGTTTGAAGTAACTTTTATTTCAAATGGCTATTATATATAGTATAGTTATACGAATCTTACCTGGGCACAGATTATGGATAACTGTTGTTTTCCAACCAACGTCATAGTCATGGCAGGGTAGGGTGGGTGGGCCCTTAGCCCACGACTATCCGAGGCTTGTACCTCGGGAAAACAACAGTTATCCATCATCTGTACCCAGGTAAGATTCGTATAACTATACTATTTTACCTCGGTACTACGACTCTGGCGAACTTTACGTAATCTCATTTTTTAATCCTCTTTATAATTATTCTTTAAACATATGTTTTGAGTACAAAATAGAATTGTTGTGTTTCTCACCCATCTTTAATCGGTGAGTAAGCGAGTCGCCAGGCCGCTTGACTTTTCCAGCCATTTGTTACAATGTTTTGCAAACGTTCTAGCTGTCTTCGAGGATTCTCTTCACTGAGATTCCTAATTGTCATGCGTTAGAGACCATGGCACCCCTCGTTGAGTGGGATGCGTAGCGTGCAGTATTAATGCCTGTGTATATTTTTAATAGCTATTTGATTTGCAACCATGTTAAATTAATTTTGGCAAACACGTCTAAACACCACAAACTTAACAGGTTCTAATAAATTGACTCATTATTTCTTGACTCAGCAACACATGTTTTCACCGAACTATGCAACATTAAATTGCTTGTTAGTGGCAAAGACACACATTCATAGATAGGTAGTAAGTTGCTGGGGTTTTACGACCTAGCAACATCAGGGTTCATATCATCACGGTTATCGACGTATGACTGTGCACACTCGTGATGGCTTAATAGTGATGCCCACGGGGATACATACCTCAGTTGAAGTTTTACGTCCTGGCAACATCTACGGTCATATCAGGACAGGTGCGGACTTGTGACAGTGCACACTCATGGCAACTTTATAGTGCTGCCCCACTGGGAGACCAGACCACCAGCACCATGACCTGATATCTCACTCAGTCACATTATCCTGACACTGACCCAACCAGTCCTTGCCCTATCCCATTGATGCCAAGCGCCTGGCTAGAAAGCGACAAGTATAAATTTGTAAGTCATTGGTTTGACTTGACGAGGGTTCGAACCCATGGGTTTGAATCCTCCAACCCATGGGTTTGATTGAATCCCATGAATTAACAAAACAGGAGGTCCGGCCAGACAAGGATCAATTTGTGTTAATCTTACTCAGCCGGGGATCGCACCCAAAACCTCCCGCACGCGGAGCGAGCGCTCTGTCCACTCAGCCATCCAGTGAACCATATACAAATGAGTCAAACTGGGCCTCTGTGACCCGACACGCCCCAAGGACCCGAGATTAATGCAACCAGTTTTAATGACGTCACCGCGACGCTCCAACGCCCAGTGACGTCACAATAAACGGCATGACATACCGTCACACCAGAACGCCCAACGGCGACGAACAAGAGTTGACATCCTGAAGGAGGCGTTGATTAAAACTGTATGGACAGGTTGTCAGGACTGAAGTAATGACGGGGTTTCTACCTGGTGTTGACTTGAGACCTCATGATATATACTGGAATTAACGGCGACTGTTATTTAAATGTCTGACGATGTTAGAATGTCGCTTTTCGTCCACCAACGTTCCCATGGTTATCCGACCACGGCGCTTAAACACCCCCTACCATCGCTACGATGAAACTTCGGTATCTCTCATAGTCTCAACCTTTAAAAAATAACTAATTTAACAAATCTTTCACATGGACTATTATGATCGGTCGTGACGTCACGACCTATCATTCATATGCATTCACTACATGGCCTTTAATAGAATACATGATTACAGTTTTACGTCCTATCAACGTCCAAAGTTGAAATCAGGTTCGGTGTTTGTTACATCCTGACAACATCTAAGGTCATATCAAGACAGGTACTGATTTGTACAGTGTGCACTCATGGTGACTTCATAGGCTCGTCCCATTGGGAGATCAGGCCGATGACACCATGCCCTGATTTCTCACCCAGTCACATTATCCTGATACTGAGTGAGGTAATCAGCCCTTGCCCTGTCCTACTAATGCCGAATGCCAGGCTAGGTCGTGATAAGTATCAATTTTGTAAGTCATCGGTTTGACTCCACCGGGACTCTTACCGATTCGCCACCACATCCAGCCAGATCAGGACATGTGCCGACTTGTAATAGGGCGCATTCATGACGGCTTTATAGTGTTCTCCCTGTGGGAACTGTACCTATCCCCGACATCTCACAAAACTCCTTGCTGTGACCTCGACAATTATACAAAACGGTACCAAGTATCAACTGTGCCGACCGTCGCTTTGAATAGATCCACGACCCATCGGTGTTAATAGATCGTGGGATTCGAACCCACGGGTTCGAACCCTGGTCGCGTCAAACCAATGACTTGAAAACTGCTGCTTGCACACTTCTTAGCCAGGTGCTCATCATTATTAGGATGGTTGGCTCAGTGTCAGGATAATGTGACTGAGTGGGATATCAGGTCATGGTGCTGGCAACCTGGTCTCCCAGTGGGGCAGTACTATAAAGTCGCCATAAGTGCGCACGGTCACAGGTCGGTACCGGTCCAGATATGACCTTAGATGTTGCTAGGACGTAAAACAACCACCAACAACAAAGGTACCTATCCTCGATATCTCACACAGATCATTGCACTAACTCTCCCAGCAAACACCGACCAGTGGTCAATACAGTGGCAAGTATAAACTTTGCCGACCTTCGCTTTGTATAGATCTACGACCCGTCAGACGGTGAAGTGGACGCTGTCACCCCGGTCTGATGAGGTGAGTTACCTGTGTGGCGTGGTATCCCATGTCTCCCAGTCCCGCCTCTACACGGGGCTAAGTAGATTAAGGGCGGCGGGCCGACACCCTGATACCCTCCTTGCTGCGGTTAGGGGGTGGGGGGTGGGGGTATCACCCGGCGCGTACATCACGGCGCACCGGGGATCAGGTGCCGGGGCGGTCCAGGCAGAGAAGCCCCGAGGTGGTCGCCAGGAGGCGGCGGGGGGGGGGGGGCGTGGGGAGTGGGGCGGGGGCGCCGGTCTCAAGTCACGGGGAGGCGCGAGATCGGGGTGAAATAGGTAAAATGTGGAAACACATCCACTACCGGGGGTGGAGGGAAAGGTCTGTCATTCGTCATCAACAATTCTCGTATTTTACCAGCGAAGACATATCGAACACCTGTTGTTTTGAACTAGATGTAATGCGTACCGACCAGCAGAGAATATTATATATAAATCCTCCGGTGCGAATGATGGGGAGACACATAATATATATATATATATATACAGTAAAGCCTCTCTAAATCGACCGCCCATAGGACCGACTTTATGTGGTCGATTTAGGGAGGTGGTAGATTTTGAGAATTAAAATAATAGTACAATGGTATTGTACTGGGGGTCGTTTGGGACCCAAATACAGCGATCGGTTTAAGGGGGAGGGGGGGGGGGCATCTGTGGAGGTGGGAGGGGAGGGAGGGTTTACTGTACATATCTGTGCAAAATAAGGCTAGGAAACCCCCACTAAGCCGCACTGCAAGGGGACATGTGATATGTCACGGCACACCAGCGGAACCATGCCAAAATTAGCCAGATAGCACACCACATAACTACGTACAAGCCTACAATATGTAAATAGGAGTAGGCTAGACTAGTAGTAAGAGTAGAACAAAATAAAATCTATATATGACAAGAATTTAAAAAAAAAAACTAACATAGACTACTAATACTGAGTACTAACCATATCAACCAACTACCTACCTGCTACTGTAATGCAGGCAATCAAACACCTTACTAGCAGCTACTGTGTGGTAAAATAACACCAACACTACACATGGCCAGCATTGAAAACAAGCCTGAGTACTCGGGCTCATATGCTATGGACAGTATAAATACAGCCTCAATAAAAAAGAAAACACACAAAAAACCAACATACAATATACACCTATCTAGCCGACAATCTACACAGATCGACCAGTCCCATATATCGATCGCTTTATTTGGGTCACAACAATACCATTTTAACCATATTCTAACTCCCTAAACCGACCACCTCCCTAAATGGACAACTTAAAGTCGGTCCCAAGGTCGGTCGATTTAGAGAGGTTTTACTTTATATTGCATGCATATATTATATACACAATTATATATTTATACACATATATACATATCCATTTGTTGTAGGTTCCAATCCAAGCAGTTTCAAGTCCAAACTTTAACGACACTAACATTTCTCTCTCCATCAGCTTACACTAGGCCTACTAGTAGTAGGACGAGGACTGGCTGGCCCAGTGAGTGTGGGGCAGCAATAAAAATCCACAAGGCGTGTGCACTGTCAAAGGTCTTTATCCCTTCCGATACTACCTCAAATATTGCCAGGACATAAAACCCCAATCAACCCATCACATAGCTATCAACACTAATGCTGGCAGATAAGAGTTTCGTATCCACAAGGTTAAGTGGTTGGCCGCTATCTCAGGCCCAACCTCTTCAGGGGTGGGAGTCCCACCACCCCGCCCCCTTTCATCTCACCAATGGCTTGTCATGATCGTGAGCTCCGCCCCCTCACTTGATCAGGCATCTTCCAACTCACCGGTCCGTGACCTGGATTTATTACTTCGGTTTTTATCGATTCTGAGATCATGGAATGTCTAAATCACCCACTCGCAAGCCCAGACCTATTTTGATAGCTCCTCTACTCATGTCTTTAATCACGCGTTGTCCTGCCATAATAAAGTACCTGATATCAAATGTTGCAGCCGGTGATATTAACTGTAATAAATGGGGTAGCGTTTTCCCTGTCAAAATCCTCAATCAATTGACATAGATTTGGATAATACAAGAATTGGTTTTTAGTTGCACGTATTTGAAATAATAAGACGACAAAATGTATAAAAATCTAAAAATAATAAGCCTGCTTTGTTTGTTTGTGGATGCTTCACGTCCTATGCACATGTATGGTCATAACAGGATGTGTACTCACTTGTGACAGTGCACACTTATTGCAACTTTATAGTTCTGCCCCACTGGGAGATCAGGCTACGAATACCATGGCCCGAGATTCAACTATATCGGGCCATTATGATCAGTCAAATTATCCTGATACTGAGCAAACGAGTCCTGGCCCTATCCTAGTAATGCCAAGCGCCAGGTTAGGTAGCAACAAGTATCGATTTTTGTAAGCCATTGATTTGACTCGGCCGGGAATCGAACTCCCCACCTTCCGCACAGGAAGTCTGAGCGGCACCGATTGTGGCCCTGCGTCCGGAAAATATTAAGCAATCTACCCCTACCTACTTTGCCCAACACGCAAGCACACGCACACGCACACGCACACGCACACGCACGCGATCACGCACACTGTTTTTGCCGCCAGGGGGTGATTCGGCGGGAGGACACAGGTGTGGCTAGTGGTTTATAGTCACATACATAACCATAAACAACTATCCCCACCGTTTCCTACATGCCGATAACAGGCTCGGACCGGTCTGCCCATCGATCGAGGCACTCGTATTAAAAGTCGTCTGCCCGCACAGCATCCATCACCTGCAGTACACACTGACACATCCGTATCTCCCTCCACTGCATCATGTCGCACTCGCCATACACACCGCACCGTGTTCAATACACATACAGAGAGGGACGAACAGACAGACATACAGACACAAAACAATAATCGACAGAAGACTACAATTCGCGTGCGTCTAAAATTGTCTGCTGCCGGAAGCGCTCCCCGTTTGAAGCGAGCGGCGCATGCGCGGTGACATACTTCACTGACCGATATTCAATCCAAATATCTGTGTGGGTGGGTGGGTGAGTGGGTGTGAGTGGGTGAGTGTGTGAGTGGGTGAGTGAGAGGGTGTGTATGTCTGCGTGTATGTGAGTATAGGTGAGTGTGTGTGTGTGTAAGTGGGTGTGAATGGGTGAGTGGGTGTGTCCGTGTGAGTGAGTGGGTGTGAGTGGGTGTGTATGTGTAAGTGGGTGCGTGTGTATGAGTGAATGTGTATCAGTGTGTGTATGTGTGTGAATGGGTGAGTGTGTGAGCGTGTGAGTGTGTGCGTGTGTGAGTGTGTCTGTGTGTGAGGTGTGGTGGGGGTGGGAGTGAATGGGTGAGTGTGTGTGCGTGTGTATGTGTCTAGGTGTGAGGTGTGGTGGGGGGTGTGAATGGGTGAGTGTGTGTGAGTGTGGGTGTGCATGTGTGAGTGTGTGAGTGTGTCTGAGTGTGAGTTGTGGTGGGGTGGGAGTGAATGGGTGAGTGTGTGTGCGTGTGTATGTGTGTGTGTCTAGGTGTGAGGTGTGGTGGGGGTGTGAATGGATGAGTGTGTGTGAGTGTGTGTGTGAGTGTGTGTGCGTGTGTGAGTGTGTATTGGTGTGCGCGTGTGTGAGTGTCTGTGGGGTGGTGGGGTTGGCGATACACTAGCATCTGCTGGTTCCCGGATCCAATATTAGTTGGGATGAATCTGCATGGCGAGCCGACAATGAATGCCACTCACTAAGGTAGGCTTGGCTTTCCAATCAGAAGCCCGTGTTCGCCCAGAGGGCGCTGCGGAAGTATATGAGGTCACGTGTAGCCCCCCCCCCCCCACACACACACTCCCACACCCCACCATCTCCAACCGGAAACTCCCAAGGGTGTAGTAGCCTGTTCCGTGCTGGATGATGCCCACGTGACCAATAAACACGCACCCATACTTCAGCGTGACCAGGAACCCAGTCAGACGACATTTGAAGCCACCATGCTCAAAATATAATGCAGTAAAACCTCTCTAACCGACCACCTCCACAGATTGACCACTCCCCTATATTGATCGCTTTATTTGGATCCCAAACGATCGCCCATACAATACCATTGTAATGATGAACGCAACTCCCTAAACCGACCACCTCGTGAAATGGACTGTTTAAAGTCGGTCCCATGCTCCGCCGATTTCGAGAGGTTTTGGTGTTATTATTATTATTATTAGTATTATTATCATTATTATAAATAACTAAAAATTACAAATAACAGAACTGGAAATGAAAATATAATATTTCAGCTGCATAAAACATACGTGTATGCATACAACCACTGCTAGGTATTCCCATATAATAATCATCATTATTGAAAATAACTGAATAATTATCCAAATATAGCAACTACATACATTGTTAGATATTTTCATTCCAGCCTTCCCATCAAATTGTTGCCATGTCCACCTGCTAATTGTTGCTAGAATGAGTTGGTAATGGGTATAGACGATATTTGTTGCTTGGGACCTTTAATATGGGGATTAATAATGATTGTTAAATTCGCGGGGTATCACTATCAGACTGGTCGTGACTTCCACACGCTGACAGGTGGATCACTGGTGCATGCTGGGACGGGGACGGGGAAGGGGACGGGAGGGAAGGGGGTGGGAGGGAGGGGACGGAGGGAAGGGGGAGCGGGTGGAAGGGGGGGGGGAGGGGAGGGGAAGGGAGGGGAGGGGAGGGGAGGGGAGGAGAGGAGAGGAGACGAGACGAGACGAGAGGGGGAGGAGAGGGGAGGAGAGGGAGAGGTGAGGAGAGGAGAGGAAGAGGAGAGGAGAGAAGACGAGGGAGAGGAGAGGAGAGGAGAGGAGGGGAGAAGGGGGAGACTAGAGAGGAGACCAGACGAGAGGGGAGGGGGAGGAAGGAGAGGGGAGGAGAGGAGGAGGAAGAGGAGATGAGATGGGAGGCAGAGGGAGATGGGAGGAGAGGGGATGGGGAGGGGAGGTGGTGGGAGGGGAGGGGAGGGTGAGGGCGAGGGGAGGGGAGGGGTGACAGAGGCGGGGAGTGAGAGAGAGGGAGGGGAGGGGAAGAGGGGAGGGAGGGGAGGGGAGGGGAGGGGGAGGGGAGGGGGAGGGGAGGGGAGGGGAGGGGAGGGGGACAGAAGAGTGGGTCTACATGTATTAGACTGCCACACATGGACATGGGCTTTGCATGATGGTGGATCGGTCAGATCTGTCCCATTTCGGGGATGGCCTGCCAATACAGGTACATGTATGTACACGACCTTAGTGTGTATGTGTATATTATCACTCAATCCTTAACTCCTGCACCCACACAGGCAACGTATCCATTGTGATAAAGTGGGATCAGGATATACTCACGGCTAGAGTATGACACCCCATATTCACGATGCGGTGTTAGCTTACACTCGGTGTGTTTGCACTCATTGTGTACTGAGTTTTCGCCGCTAACCCAGAAATCCCGGCCAAAACCAGTTTTGGCTCGCTAACACCGCATCATGAATACGGCCCCGTACTCATGCGCACATGTATAGAAATTAATATACATGTACAAATAGACATATAAATGCTATACACATGGAATGTATAAATACCATTAACGACTTGTATAAATTATTTAATTGACATGTAATGTTTGTTCCCGGATTTACTCCTAGCCGGTATTATTGTCCATCCTTTGTACCGGGCACGGTGGCCTAATCGGTAGAGCGCAGGCCTCGCGTGCCGGAAATCGGGAGTTCTGTTCCCAGTTGAGTCAAACCAATGACTTATGAAATTGATACTTTTCGCTTCCTAACTTGACGCTCGGCATTAATAAGATAGGACTGGTTAGCTCAGCGTCAGGGTAATGTGACTGAGTGGGATATTGGGTCATGTTGTTGGTGGCCTGATTTCCCAGCAGGGCATCACTATAAAGTCATGAGTGCGCACTGTCTGTCACAAGTCAGTACCCATCCCGATATGGCCTTAGATGTTGTCAGGACGTAAAACTCCAACAACCAACCTACCTTGGATGTGGGTGAGTGGTCAGGGTGTCAGGTAGACATTCTCGGTCCTAGATTGACCCCCCCCCCCCTCCCCCCCCCCCCCCCACACACCGTCTCTGGTCCGTCGGTCACAGTTCCATGTGTGGAGAGAATGACAAGTTACATCCAAAGTCATACCAGACGGGATGAGTTAGAGCCTCCGGCTCCCGTGTTGGTAGAGCGTGGGGTCGAACCCGGGTCAACTCAAACCAATGACTTAAAAATTAATACCTGTCGCTTCCTAGCCATGCGCTCGGCATTATTTGGATTGTACAAGGACTGGTTGGCTCAGTGTCAGGATAATGTGACTGAGTGGGATATCAGCTCATAGTGCTGGTGGCCTGGTGTTCCAGTGGGGCAGCACTATAAAGTCACCATGAGTGCTCACTGTCACAAGTCGGTACCCGTCCTGATATGACCTTAGATGTTGCTAGGACGTAAAACAACAACAAACAAACAAACATCTAAGGCTAAGCAAATCAATAACATGAACAGCACCCACCTACCTGCTGCACACACGCCCTCATGTACACGCAACTAACTAGTCCTTGTGAGGCGACTGAGTGACCGACATGTGAGAATCAATATCCAATACCAGCCGACTGTGCAGCATGAATCCAGCCACAATGCTAACACCACATATCCAGCCATATAGGCATCCAATGGGTGCTCTATGGTGATGGCGCCAAGTGGAAGAAGTTCTATGACTGCTTAGCATTGCATGTACAGTCTGCAAAACTGGCCGGGATAGTCAAGCGGACACAGGCCTGCTTCCCATGCGGCAGATTCCTGACGAGGCCAAACAAAAAATAACTTTAAACAAATTGATACTTTAAAAAATAATAACTTTAATATATATATTATTATAATAATGATTTTTTATCAATTTTATAATAATTTAAATTTTTTTAAATAAAAGAATGATGTTAAATGATGTTAAATGTTAATAAAGGTTTGCTTGCCACTGTATGTGCTGTTCGAGAACCGTAGTGTCAAGCTAATCCAAATGAATGGAACAGCTGATGATGCTGGTGGAATGGTATCCCAATGTGACAACACTATAAATGAGCCATGAGTTCGCACTTACCATGCATCCTGATATGATATCAAATGTTGCTAGTAATACATAAAACCATAACCAACAAAATGGTAAAACTTGTCATGAATAGTGATTGACGTGTACAGAAGAGTTTTATTGGGAAGCTCCTTACAAATTTGTTCACAGTTGAAACGATTCAGACACGTAGGCAACATCGAATGTGCCTTCGCCCAAATGCTTCTATTTGGGCCATGTTATGTTTCCATAGTCGCATGTTCTACTTTCTGTGATGCTCTGATTCTATGCAATGCACTGCTCAATGGGCAACCAACACTCGTCAGGGCACGTTCGACTATACATGGACGGCAAAAGAGGCGCAAATACCGAACACTTTCGTGATTAATCCTACACAAATCGGGAAAACTATACACGTTCAAAATGGGGATGTTTAATCAATGGCCTGAGTTCGGGGGCTTGTTGTATAAAAGAACATTCACTGAATACATTATCCAGAAGGAGTACAGAACTCTTTGAAAATAAAACCTTCCGCCATGTAAACAATGCTCTCCATGGAGAGTTCAATGGGCAATACTTTGAATTATTGGCTGTTGAATTCCCCCCTCCCCCTCCGTCACCCCAACCAGTTATCCAATCAGCGAACATCAGGTTAATGTTGTTTGTTGTTTTACGTCATAGCAACATATAAGGTTATATCAGGACGGCTACCGACTTGTGACAGTACACCCTCATGGTGATTTTATAGTGCTGCCCAACTGGGAAATCCGGCACCATGACCTGATGTCCCACTCAGTCACATTATCCTGACACTAACCTAACCAGCCCTTGCTCTATCCTAATGATGCCGGGCGCCTGGCTAGGAAGTATCAATCTTTAAGTCATTGTTTTGACTCGACCAGGGTTCGAACCCACGAAGGTGAGGATCCCCTGATCTCACAAAACAGGAGACGGACACTCACCACATTCGGCCACCCCGTCTGGTCTATACATTAGGTTAATACTAATAATAGCTAGACACCACACTCCTTTAGCTGTCTGGTCAGCTGACTTTAATATGTATTCGTTACAGGAATATTTATAATACATTAACCAAATTATTCAAATTCTAGAAATATGACAACTTAACTGAATGTCACTAAGCATCGACACTGAACAGTTGGTGCAGTGGTCCTGGACAGATCAATCTATTGGAGCTCAACTAGCCCATGCAGTGACGTCATGCAGGGAAGACACCGGTGGAATTACCTGTGTTAAGGGAATCAATGTGAGCTTTGTGATAATTTCAATATAAAATGATATTATAGCGAACTGCTTCTTTATATGAATCATGAGTTAAAAAGCATGTTTGAGTTATTTATTTATTCATTTTTAAATAGAGAAAGCCTACTTGATTAAATTAACTCAGCATTCTCTTCTAATCAGTTCTATGTGAGAAAATGCTTAATAAGCGCATTAGTCTGTCTCTACGCTAGATATGTAGGATCAAATCTAGATAATTGTTTTTGGTTTTGAAAATGTGATGCAGCTTTAAGCCTGAGTAAAAAACAGCACGGTGCCCATGTCTCAAATGGCCGCTCACCCGCACGCACCGTCCGACGCCCCCCCCCCCCTCCCCCCCTCCCCCATGGCTAGGGTAACCCACGTGTGAATGATTAATGATCACATGCACGGTACAGTACCCACTACACAGTTCCCACATACATCTATAGACACACTTACCACCTCTGGTTAGGACTGGTGTCGGGTGGCACAGCCTGCATTAAAATCCCGCTGGGTGAGAGTGAGTGTGTGTGTGTGGGGGGGGGGGGGGGGGGTTAAAGGGGGGGGCGCCCCCAGGGGCCCGTTAGTTAACACCGTGTAACATCACCCACCCTGGGATGTGTGGATCATCCCATACCTCATCGTACCTTACAGTACCACGTGACCGGTCGTCTTCTGGCGACGCCGCCAGGTGGTTGTGTCAACAATGTCCGCCTGGCGGGAGATGCGGAAACTACGAGAAGCAAGGCGCACCGGGTCCATTCACCGCGGAGCATGTACTAATTTACACCTTGCTGAATGCTAACAGAAAACCTCTATACAACTAAAATTCCAGAGCTTCCTGTCTTCGGCGCCGCCATGTTTCTACACAGTCACGTAACGCGGTTTTGTGTTCACGGGAAGGAAATATTGCAGGCTTAACCCATCACGCCCCGGCAACGCCCAAACCTCGAATGTGCCGCGGGCAAAGAACAACTGTGTCAACTCCACCTGTGCGAACTGCGCTCGGTGGCAAACTGACGTGACCTTGCGTGACCTTGCGTTGTAGTAGAAGACAACCGTGTGGTTTAAGGAACTGTGTTGTTGATCGGGTGTTTTGTTGTTGTTGTTGTGGCGATTGTTGTGGTTTAACTGGTGTAGGAATGTCAACATTGGAAGTTTGGTGAAGAGCATGATGTGAAACCTTGTCCATTACTAGAACTGATGCCCAGGCCACGTTCAGGGTCCGTCTTGGAGACGACGTCGCCGTGATGCTTTTTGGCTTATTTCCATTCAGGGTGCGTCTCCGAGGCGTCTCCCTTTTCAGATAGATGGCCGCCGTACTCAGTCGTTTCAGCCAATCACAGCACAGCTTTTCCATTGCAAATGGCCACCGCCTATGGGGGGTGGCCATTTTCGAGGTGTCAAACTGCTTTTTCCGTTCAGACAAGTGTGACGTCAGGGATTTCCCCGAGACGTCTCGGAGGCGCACCCTGAACGCGGCCCAGTTTTTGTACATGATGTATGGTGGAATAAACATGAGACCACCACACTGTCACACCTCTTGATTTGACCACACAATGTTGCCAAGCCGCATTAACTTAGACCCAATTAATTGTATATGAGATGAACAGTACTTTAGACCATGACTTACACACGGCAGACAATATTAAAGTTGCATAGTCCGATAGTTTTGGGTTTATGTAATTTTCTCATATAAATATATTCGATTAATCATTATAATCTACCTTACTTTAGTTTGAATTAACTCTGCTTTAAAATAACTAATTTATTACCATTTCAAGTACAAACATACAAAATTGATGTTGGGATGCTTGTTAAAACTCTGACCTCATAGGCTTAAGCGGTTATAGCTTCTATTAAAATGATTTAGTATGGACCTCTATGTAGCAACACACACTTAACTAGTTGTACATGTAGGTTCAACTCTAGATACGTGTTTTGTTTGTGAAAATTTTATGTTTTTAACGGACTATGCAACTTTATACGAAAAGGAAATGGGTAGATTAAAGTTGCATATCCGATGGTTTCACTTTTTTTTTTTGTCAACGCCATGGTTCAGGTCTTCCGATCATGTGAATATTATGGAGTACAGTCACGATCAGTTTGTGTATTAACAATAAGAACTTTGGAGAGAGAAAAATCCAAAATTTATTTCATTTTCATCTACATTTACAAGTAAACCAGGCATTTTAACCTGTCCACTTGCTTTCTGACTGTTCTGATCATTGCCAACTTAAACACACCTTTGAAGTTTGAATAGATACACTTAGTGACTTGACAGACGCTGGGTCTTGGATCGCAAAGATTAAAAGAGGAAACTGTGAGTGAAGTCGTCTGCTCTCGGCTGAACTCGGGTCACGTGACATCCTGGGACATCCTGTGAGTACCACCCCATGGAGACAGCCCATAAATATAATAAACCAAACATGCCTTGTCGGTCGGGCAGGCATGAGCATACATCATCAAGCTACACCCCCCGCCCCCCACTATCTCTTCCCGCCTTCTCACCAACCCGCCTTCCCACCATACCCTTCTTCACCCACATCCTTCTCACCTTGTCCTTTTACACACACACCCTCTTCACATACCCTTTTGACCATGTCCTTTCACACACATACCCTCTTCACATACCCTTCTCACCATGTCCTTTTACACACACACCCTCTTCACACACCCTTCTCACCATGTCCTTTCACACACACATACCCTCTTCACACACCCTTCTGACCAAGTCCTTTTACACGCACACACCCTCTTCACACACCCTTCTCACCAAGTCCTTTTACACACACACTCTCTTCACACACCCTTCTGACCATGTCCTTTTACACACACACCCTCTTCACACACCCTTCTCACCATGTCCTTTTACACACACACCCTCTTCACACACCCTTCTCACCATGTCCTTTCACACACACATACCCTCTTCACACACCCTTCTGACCAAGTCCTTTTACACACACACCCTCTTCACACACCCTTCTGACCATGTCCTTTTACACAGACACCCTCTTCACACCCCCTTCTGACCAAGTCCTTTTACACACACACACCCTCTTCACACACCCTTCTCACCATCTCCTTTCACACACACACCCTCTTCACACATCCTTCTCACCATGTCCTTTCACACACACCCTTCTCACCATCTCCTTTCACACACACACCCTCTTCACACATCCTTCTCACCATGTCCTTTCACACACACCCTTCTCACCATTGCCTTTCACACACACACCCTCTTCACACACCCTTCTCACCATCTCCTTTCACACCCACACACCCACTTCACACACCCTTCTCACCATGTCCATTTCACACACCCACACCGTCTTCACATACCCTTCTCACCATCTCCTTTTCACACCCACCTACACCCACAACACCCACCCACGCAGACTCACACAGCTGCTCACTCCCACTCCCGCCCCCACCCCCACCCCCACCCCCACCTACTTGTCGTCGTGACGTATGCCGCAAAAGGCTGTCTACTTGACGTGACGTCAGCGACTGGCCCGCGTTCTTCCACGCCGCGCCCTCTAACGTCATCACGCGGCAACAACAACAAATGTCAAAAAGACACACAACACAGATCGGCCACTCATCGATATGGAGAGTTGGCAAAAATCAATGTGACTCAGTAAACATTTGTTGCCACATAGAAGTAAACACTGAACCAATGTAATAGAAGCTGCTACTGCAGAAGCCTATTGTGTCAGACAGAGTTTTGGCGTGCTTGCCAAAACTAATCGTACATGTTTTCACTTCAAATATATCAAAAGTTAGTCATACTTGTATGTTTGTACTTGAAATGTGTAAAAGGACTTGGTCAGAAGGATGTGTGAAGAGGGTGTGTGCGTGTAAAAGGACTTGGTCAGAAGGGTGTGTGAAGAGGGTGTGTGTGTGTAAAAGGACATGGTCAGAAGGGTGTGTGAAGAGGGTGTGTAGGTGACTAAGATAGATTATAACAATCAATTCAATATGTTTATCTCTGAAAAATTACAGAAAATCAAAACCATCAGACTATGCAACTTTAAACATGCACTCGACATCCGCAATCTTCTTTTCCCTGACACAAGCAAAACCAATTGGATAGGATAGATTAGTAGCTAGAGCACCCACATTCCGCACGGCATTCAAACTCAAAGGTGGAGGTATCAATCCTCAAACCGAGTCCAACTTAAAGCTGCATAGTCCGATGAAATCATAAAATTTTCAAAACCAAAACAATGACCTAAATTTGATTGTACATATCTAGCTTAAATACTGATGTGCTTATTAAACATATGTCGCCCCACAGAAGGGAATAGTGAGGCAATTGAATAGATCATGTTACTGCAGAATGCTATGGTGTCAGAGTTTTAGCAAGCTTGCCAAAATTAATTTTGCATGGTTGCACTTCAAATATCTCAAAAGTTAGCCACTTAAAATAAAAGTTACTTCACGCTAAAGTGAGGTACATTAAAACGATCAACCTAATGTATTTATCTCAGAAAATGTCTTAAACTCAAAACCATAGGACTATGCAACTTTAAGATTTTTGTTCTCTTGCATAGACTGCTTGACTCGGTATTAAGATAATCTAGGTCTGTGAGGGATATCAGATCTTGGTGTTGGCGACATGTTTTTTTTCTCCAATGGCGACGTAGCATTCTCTATAAAGCCTTCACAAGTGCGCACTGCATTGAGTGGCTTTTATTAGTAAAACCACTGTCGAGTGACGTGAGGCTAATTAATATAATTGCCACGCGGAAGTCCCGGATCCTCCCGCTAGGAGTCACCCCACACCATCTGTTGCCACCAGGGAGGAGGGGGGAGGGAGGGGAGGAGGAGGGGTAGGAGGGGTAGGAGGAGGGGAGAAGGGGAGGGGGGGAGGGGAGGAGGGGAGGAGGGATGACCCTGTCATTTCCCATCGATCAGGTAAAGGGGGCGCGGGCACCCCAGGTGACTGATCATGTGACCACCTTCTGCACCGGAAGTACTCATTGCATGCAGCTGGAGGAGGAGCGAAACACCACCAGCGTAGTGTGGGAGTATCGATTGGTACGCTTCGCCTTTTCAGTCCACATCACGTGACCCATGAACACCGAAGCAGCTGGAGAAATGGACGTCAATCCGCAGACGACAATGAAGTGGCTTATCAATATCGGTGGCAGGGTTATTATTAGAGGCCCCTCGCTCACATCACAAACACTGCCGCGCTGGGGCATCTCCGAATTGAAACATAGATAATATATTTCGTTGCCGACGACGGCGTCATAAACCTTAGCCTGTCAAGTGGCGGCAGGGGAGTCTTTTGTGTACATCGAGGCTTAATGCGGAGTATATCACCATCGTTGTCGCATAATCACAGCCCACGTGGTGGCATCTACACTGGTCCGGTGGGCCACTGGGTGACGCCGCTTCGACACTCGACTTGGATGAATATGTTAATTGTTATCAGTTTTTGCTCGGGATTCAAATCAACCATAATAACTCTCAGCAATATGGATATCAGAAAGGTGTACAAAACATCACTTTGTGACCACTGTGCTATATATACACATAATAATAGTGTGTAGTGCTTGTAGGGTGTATAGAACTGACCATGGCAGTCCATATGCAGTGGGTGTTGTTCAGTTTTAGAACATTTACCTGGTCGCCACATCGGATCACCGGCTTACGTGTTTACTAGCGTGATGGACTCAGCAGGAGGGATATATAAATATTATATTACAATAAATGCAAATATAAATATATATTGTAATATATAAATAATAATATGTAATATAGTTGATAATTTATATTATATATAAATAATATATAATACACAATGTGTAATACAAATTACCATACGGAATAATATACACTATATAATATACGCTATATATCATATAATATAATACATTATATAAATCCACACTCATCACTGTAGGCCCCTATTTCAGTCTTGACACACACACCACATAAAGTTCACGAGACGGGATGGCCCAATGAGTTAGAGCGTCCGTCTCCCGTGTTGGTAGATCGTGGGTTCGAACCCTGGTCGAGTCAAACCAATGACTTGAAAATTGATACTTGTTGCTTCCTAGCCTGGCACTCGGCATTATTAGGATAGGGCAAGGACTGGTGGACTCAGTGTCAGGATAATGTTACTGAGTGGGATATCAGGTCATGGTGCTGGCAACCTGGTCTTCCAGTGGGGCAGACAATAAAGTCGCCATGAGTGCGTACTGTCACAAGTCGGTACCGGTAGATGTTGCTAGGATGTAAAACAACAACAAACAAACAACAAACAAACCACATAAAGTTTGGGCCCCTATTTCAGTCTTGACACACAGACCACATACAGTTTAGGCCCCTATTTCAGTCTTGACACACACACCACATACAGTTTAGGCCCCTATTTCAGTCTTGGCACACACCACATAAAGTTGAGACCCCTATTTCAGTCTTTACACACACCACATACAGCTTAGGCCCCTATTTCAGTCTTGACACACACACCACATAAAGTTTAGGCCCCTATTTCAGTCTTGACACACACACCACATACAGTTTAGGCCCCTATTTCAGTCTTGACACACACACCACATAAAGTTTCATATCTCCATACGATTCCGTAACTGAGTGGGTTTTTAAATCCTATCAGCAACTAAGTTCTTGGCGGTTTCACAACGCTGCCCCACTGAGGCAAAATGATGCTGGCACAATGACACAATATGCCACTCAGTCACATTATCCCGACACCTGCGTTCTTACATCTCCATACTCGGTCACACTAATTCACTGCACCAGGAGAGGTAGCCACAAATGGCAATTTGAATGTAAGTTTGACTCAGGTGGGGATCGAACTCATCACTATCACTATCTATCACACAGCCGCGGCCACCACGGCCCACTAGGGTACCCCGTGGGGTGATTGATGACTCATTGCCCATAAAGGTTAATGTGAGTCGGCAGTGCGCCTTTAGCTTTGATGCTAATACCTAGATCGGCAGCGCTAATGTGGCTGTGAGCAACTGTGAGCAACTGTGAAAGCTCCCAATGGCATGAGCAGCTCACACCCTCGTGGGAACAGCGTCCAGGTAGTTGGGGGAGTGGGTCATCTCAGGGGAGTGGGTAATCTCAGATCAAGGACACCTAGTATGCAAGTCAGTAAAGCCCCTGTCACATATCACTGAATTGAGCAACGGACAGAATTGTCTAGTCTGGTGGTGTTTGGCCGCCATAAGTATCAAAATATATTAAAATGTGTCAAAATATTGCGATATCAGGTCAAAGAACTCTGGACAAATGGACATGAAACGTACATGAACGGATAGCCAACGGACGAAACAAACTCAAACCGGACAAGAACCATAGACATCAATCTGGCGGCATCTGTTCCAAGTGTTGTGCATGTTCAAAACTTGTATGGACACAAACCGGACGATCAACGGACTTTGTTCAGTTTCTTTCCATTTCTCCTAATCCGACTGCCGCACTGGGATACAACATCACAAGCTTTTTGTTTGTTTGTTTGTTTGGGATTTACGTCCTAGCAACATCTATGGTCATATTATGATCGGTCACAACTTGTGACAGTGCGCACTCATGGTAACCTTATGGTGCTGCCCCACTGAGAGAACAGACCACCAGCACAATGACATAATATCCTACTCATTTACATTATCCTGATACTGAGCCAACCAGTCATTGCCCTGTCCTATTAATACGGAGCACCAGGTTAGGAAGCAACAAGTATCAATTTTGTAGATGATTGGTTTGACTTGGCAAGGATTCAAATTCCCGACATTCCATACGGGAATTCTGGATTCCACCGATTCGGTATCCAGGCCTGGTGGGTGACCAGCACAGAGATGCAGGGGTACCAGCGCAATGGTCCCACATCCGACCAAGCCACCGTACCCTGCCAGTGGGGGCCACTCAGTCATGGTCTTAAGGGCGCATTCCATATATGCATAATGCATAATGTGAATGCGAATGCGAATGCGACAAAAAATCAAAACGCCTTGAAACCTTTGAGCAACATTCCATACACGCGTAATGTGTAATGCGAATGCAAATAAAATCCATTATCCCAATCGCTCCATGTAGCGATCGGTGCGTAATGCGTAATGCGTAAAGGTGGTGCGAATAGAAAAGCATCAGTCGCATTTGTCCATTGATATAAGGCTGGAGGAGGCGACTGATAATTACGGACAGCCGGGACAAGGTGGAGCGCGGACCTGTTAGGAAGCAGTCTCCAAGGCTGCTGAGTGGAAACATATGGTAGTGGTGGTGGTGGGGGTTCGGGTTGCTAAAAATGCTACCAGAGCCACAAAAATATGAATACTTATCTATAATTTGGTTATAATAAAGGTAGGAACCCCCATGTGACGTACAAAAAGTTACATAGATATAAATGCAATATTTGGTCATATACAGAGCAGTATGGAGAATAATTGTTTATTTTTATTTTTTAAATATAGCCAGTCGTGTGCCGCATAACGCATTAAGCATTATGCGTGTATGGAATGATGGCATTCGCATAACGCATAATGCATTACGCGTATATGGAATGCGCCCTTTATCCTAGTATTACTAATGCCGAGCACCAGCCAATTAAGGTAGTGGCAAAACAAGTATCAAGTTTGGTTTACTGCAGAAACTTGCGCGTTTGTTTTTTAAACCTATGGTTTGAGTTGGGTCGGTATCGCATCCACAACTTGATATGCCATCGACTGAACCACCACGTCCAGTCTCTGGCGTAAACAAAAAAGAGAACGGCCCTGAATACGAGGTTGTCGCACTGGTTTGTTACGAAATGTGAGTTACTTGGGCTCCCACTCCCCCTTCCACCCCCCCCCCCCTCTTCCAATCACCCCGGCTGTGGGAGGTTGTGGCAATAAATGTCGGTATGTGGATAATTTTGTGCGGCATTGTTCTAAGTGCATGTTCTTATTGGCTCAACATTATGAATGTTATGACTTCTGAATACGAATATATCGGTATATGATTGACATCGTCCCAATGGCAGAAATTTCAAAACATCAAACTATGCAATTTTAATCAACGAATGGTGGGGGGGGGGGAGCACACATGTCAATGAAGTTGTGTGTGCAGTTAGTGTTATTTATTGATAGTTTACACCAATAGGCCCCTATAAACCATTGCAGATGGACGGTTATGCTAAAAATTCCCCAACACAAAAATGCTGATTATTATCCAGGCAGTCGACCTGAACTCCTAATTATAGTTTAGCATTGACAGAGATGTTGGAAAGTCCTTAAATTTATACTGAATGTATAGGTCGAGAAAATACAACAACCTTATTTGTTTCTAGGATAATTTAATATAAAACAAAGAAATGAACAAGACTTTAAGAATTGCGACGCCGACATCTATTAAAGTTGTCGGCGTCGATCATTGGATGTCGGCGTCGATCGGTATAATTATAGTTTAGCATTGACAGAGATGCTGGAAAGCCCTTAAATTTATACTGAATGTATAGGTCGAGAAAATACAACAACCTTATTTGTTTCTAGGATAATTTAATATGAAACAAAGAAATGCACTACACTTTTAAGAATTGTGATGCCGACATCTTCACTTGACCACCGATTGGCCCGTTTTCGTGAGGCTGACCCATATATACTTCATATGGACCCAACAAAAAATATATATATACTGATCGCCCAATAGTAATATATATAATATATATAAATTTCAAAATTTAAATTACCCATTGAATATCCAACATGGAGGGGAGGGGCAACATCCCCCTCATTTCCCCTTCCCCTCTATGAACCTGTACAGTAGGCCTACTTGGTTGGGGGTGGCTAATGAGGTCACGAGATTGGCCTAATTGCTTAATGGCCTTCCTGCATAATGGGTGTTTCAAACTGAGTGTTCAAAGGGGTGAGGTTATAAACTCACTGGTTATTCTGTATATGCTGTCCCAAATCATTAGCTAATACACCAGTATCTAAGTTGGATATATAGGATCAAATGTAAGTAGTTGTTTTAATTTTGACAAAATTATATTTCATCGGACCATGCAACTTTAAATACACACACATACACAGATACACGCACACACACACATACTCAATATTGGTGGGAGCAGTCGGCAACCTTAGGGGTCCAATTTCAAAGTGATTAAGTGCACGCGACTGTAGCAGTAAGTGGGACTGAGTGTTGGACTCAAATACTTCGCAACAACACCTCACACACATTCCATTTGGAGGCTACAAACTACACACTACACACACTACATACACTACACACTTTACATATGCTACACACACACTGCACACACTCTACACACACTGCACTCACGCTACACACACTCTACACACACTTTACACACGCTACACACTACACACACACACACTGAACACACTACACACACTACACACTCTCTTGTCGCACAAAGTGCAGGTTGCTTCCCCGGCCTTTCTTTCAGAGTGAGTGACCAGACATAGTTTTCCGAGTGGATAGAGCGCCGCTTCCCGTGCGGCAGGTCGATGGATCAATCCCTGACAAAAATCAAACCAGACTTGTCATATTATGGGTATGGGGCGTTCCGCTGTTATGAATGACTGAAGCTGCCACCCAGGTCGCCGGGTCCAGGTGTCAGCTTACACACCGGAAGTTGTGACTGGTGCCACGCCCAATCCTACATCCTTCACTCTAGACCTCTACACCTACAGGTTATAACCACATGTCTCCTGATGACCAAACTTGGCAGGATTCTTGCCATACATCGGACTTTGATGTAGACTGCAGTGAAATTGTCCTAACAATTATTTTATATTGGATATAAAATACCGCTCTGTTTATGTCTATTTAAAGTGGCATAGTCATATATTTTTGACCTTCTGTCATTTTTGGAAATAAAAATATTAGGTTGGTTGTTATAATCTACCTTACATTTGGGTAAGCTTGCCAAAGCTCGAATACCATGTAGGCTTCTGCAATAAGAGAAAGGAATTCTGGGGCAATTTATTAGAACCTATGTGGTGACAACTGTTTAATAAGTGCATTAGTATCTAAGTTAAATATGTAAAATTTAAACTAGATAATAGACTACATCACTGTTCCAGCGGCGTGGTGCATTGTGGGATGCGTCAGAGCAAAACAAACCTGCGAGAAGTACATGGCACATGCTAATTAATACACTGGGTGCAGCTATGAAATGTACTAGTTTCAGCGCATCTGAGCTCTTGTTTGAAACATCGAATACCAACTAAAGAAATATTATATAATAAATAGAAATATAATCTTTTATCCAGCATTGCATTTACATCAATATAATATGCATATCTTATGCCATGTGCATTTAGATTTAGACAAATCTGGGCACTCTAGTGTTAGAGCAATAGCAAGATTCAGTTTTACTTATTTTATTAATGTTTTTATTTATATCCTATGGTTAATGACATATGTAGAACTAGACAATTAGTAGGGTTAATTAGATATTGGTTATATATTTCTCTGAAACAAGTGTATGTTGACACATTTGGCATTTTAATATTTAGAACAAGAATTAATAATGGTGATGTGGATATCACTGATTGTTTTGTGTGGAATACTATGTTTCTTAGCTCAAAATGTTTAACGATGGCTAGTTTTGTCTTAGCTATATTCATCAGATCATTATATTGCATGTGTGCATACATGTTTATGCCAAATTGTTATGCATTTCTATTCATTTTGAATAAAATGGAAGTTTTGCCCTACGCGTATCGACAAACTCAATGGCCATTCGCTTTCGCTTTGCTTTGCTGCCAAGGCCGTTTTCAGCGCATGCGCAGTCGGAACCGTGATCCCGTCTATTGCTTTGGTTTGGAAATTTGATGTTTTCATCGGACTATGCAGCTCTAAGGTTCTAAATCAGACCGAGCACTGCCTTTGTGACAAAGCTTACTGTTGGCTGCTTTCATGGTGTTTCCCGACTAGGACATGCACCGTGTTGCCGGACATTAAGCCAATGGCCTCCCCTCTCCTCCTCCCCTCTCCTCTCCAACTTGGCCCATTCTATGTTTGTTTGATTGTTGTTGTTTTACATCCTAGCAACATCTAAGGTCATATCAGGACGGGTACCGACTTGTGACAGTGCACACTCATGATGACTTTATAGTGCTGTCCCACTGGGAAACCAGGCTGCCGGCACCATGACCTGGTATCCCACTCAGTCACATTATCCTGACACTGAGCACACCAGTCCTTGCCCTGTCCTAATAATGCCGAACACCTGGCTAGGAAGCAACAAGTATCAATTTTTAAGTCATTGGTTTGACTCGACCAGGGCTCGAAACTATGGCCCCACGATCTACCAGCACGGGAGATGGACGCTCTAACTCATTCAGCCATCCCGTCTGGTCTGGCCCATTCTATGACTATGACTATGACTATGACTATGACTATGACTATGAGAGCGAAAGGACAAGCAAGGTAGCAACATGGACCAAATACATGTGTTCGAGTTCCGTTCGTCCATCAGTAATTATGGCTGGCGCACACCTCCCGTTTACGATTCGCGCACTAAAACTCGCAACCCGACCCGACCCGCTTAAAACTGAAAACGGGCCGATTCGTTTTTCGAATCGCGAATCGCAATCGTAAATGGCAGCTTTTAGCACTAAAAACTGAGTTTTATGCGCGAATCGCAATCGCTAGGTGTGCGCGGGGGGCACACACCTAGCGATTTTTGTGCGCGAAACGGGCAGTTTTACATCGTAAACGGTAGGTGGGTGCGCACAGATGGGAGGTGTGTGCCAGCCATAACGATTTCAGCAGCAACCCAGGTCGCCGGTTCGCAGCTTCAGTTTACGCGGTGGGAGGTGGGGGCAGGGGGAGGGGGGGGGGGGATAAGTAGTGAACAGCTAGGAAGTAAGAAACTACTGGACGCACACAGTAATTAAAAACACAACAAATGTTAATAAACATATCCGTACATGAAGGTACGTCACAGTGGTAAACACGGGTATGGCCTACCTTTTCCCCATATCAAAAGCTTGTTTTATTTAACGACGCCTCTAGAACACATTGATTTGTATCATTGGCTAGTGGACATCTGACATATCTCTTTGGAGGAGACTCTCTGCCGCCAGATGCTTTCCGATGAGGAGCAAGGAGTCTTTTATATGTGCTTTCCCACAGACAGGACAGCACATACCACAGCCTTTGGTGAACTGGTTAGAACGGAAAATAGCCCAAACTGAAAATGGGTCCACTGAGCATTATCAATAGGATGATCGACAGCTTCACAGGTGGACACTCTACTGCATGAGCTACGTCCCGCTCCTTCCGCATATTGAATTACTCTAACAACCAAAAACAAAGCGCCAATTACATGGCCAGTGAAATATTTTTTGGTCCCCCCTTACCCGCCATGCTGACACTAAACTACGGGTAGGCACGCACACGCCTAACGACCACCCATATGTCATTGCAATGGTCAGTTACCATGACATTGTGACACTGTCATGTGTCCCCTGACGTGGGAGGTGGGAGGTGGAAGTGCGGGGGGGGGGGAGGTGTGGACAGATGTGAAGGTGTGGATGTGGAAGTGGAGGTGTGGAGGCGGTGGAGGTGAAGGTAGTGGTGGTGGTGGTGGTGGTGGTGGTGGTAGTGGTGTTGGTGTTGGTGTTGGTGGTGTTGGTGGTGTTGGTGGTGGTGGCAGAAACGGAGGCATTATCCTTACACTGAGCCAATCCTAATAATGCCAAGGGACAACTATCACTTCTATCAAAGGACTCGACTGGGAACCAAACTCTGAACTCCTGACCTTCCGCACGCGAGGCCCGCGCTCTACCGATTCGGTCACAGCGCCCAGTTGTGTGGATGTAGAGGGTGGTTGTATGGGTGGTTGTAGAGGGTGGTTGTACAGGTGGATGTAGAGGGTGGATGTAGAGGAGGATGTAGTGGTGGTTGTAGAGGTGGATGTAGAGAAGGATGTTGTGGTTGTTGTAGAGATGGATGTAGAAATAGAAGTGGAAGTGTAGGTGGGGGGTGTGGGCAGAGACGGAGGGTAACAGAACTAACACCACAAGATAGTGTTAGTACCGGGCTTTTGATATGGTTCTTTGTGTGTTTGAGGGACGGGGGAATCCAACGATTTGCCATTTAAATGAGACCATCTTAATACTTATTATAGGGTGGTGAGAAATTGGCACTTAGAGAATTAACCAAATATGTGAGTGTGAGTGTGTGTGCGTGTGCATGCAAGTGTCACACCTGGTGCCCCCTCCCCCTCCCCCCCCCCCCCACACACACAGACACGTGTAGACGCAGAACCCCGCCACCTGGACCTCCTCCTCCCCATACACCTGTCAGTGTCACCGCCAGGGGTCAGCACCGTCGTATCTGACCTCTGACCCCCGGGGGTCACACATGACCGTGACACCTACCGGACGTGCGGAAAGGTCAAGGTGACTCGGCCACGGCGTCGCTTCTCGTCAGTTACAGGCGAGTACTGACGGACGCGCGCGTCTGGGTGGCGCAACTGTGTCGACCCTCTCTGCCCCCTCCCCCACTTCCGACCAACGCGCGCTCTCCACCGATAAGATAACATAACCTAGCGCCAGGCGCTTTGATCTGTGGTAAATGTGTCTGTGAAGCGGCGGTTAGGGATTTCCAGTTTTAGACACGCGTACGTACAACATAGTCATGTGCTTAGGGAAAACTACTAGTACTAGTACTAGTACTAGTACTAGTTGGTTGGTTTGTAGAGTTTTACGTCCTGGCAACATTCAAGGTCATAGCAGGACGTCGTGACTGTGCACTCATTGCGACTTTATAGTGCTGCCCCACTTGAAGACCATGCCACCAGCACCATGACCTGATATCCCACTGAGTCACATTATCCTGACATTGAGCCAACCAGTCCTTGCCCTATCATAATATTGCCGAGTGCCTGGCTAGGAAGTGACAAGTATGAATTTTAAAGGCATTTGTTTGACTCGACATTCACACATACATACATACATACATACATACATTCAAACATATGTACATATATACATACACACATACATATATACATACACAAATACATATATACATACACACATACATACCCATGAATTAGCTCCAAATCCCTTTACACAATTGTCATATTGTAATTTGAGCCAAGTCTATTTACAATAAACTGAGCCCCTCAAAAACATTATAGTATGCAAGTGCTTTCTGGTATGTATCTACTTACCTACGCAAAAATAACTCTTACAAAATCGCATGTATGATGTAGCCTGCTGGTGAAAGGCTTACTGAAACTGTCATTGTCAGGCAGATCCAGCCGAACACTCAATTCGGGAAAATCCCAATTACAAAAAAAGAGAGAAAAGCTGACTCGGCAATAATATTATTAACACGTGTCGTGTTCTCTGTGGCGGAGTGGTTAGAGGGTCTGACTTTTTTCTAGGTCGGACTCATAATTTGAAGGTCAGTGGTTCGATTCCCCATGCACCAAGCTCTGCCAATTTGGATCGCCACTGCTGTGTATAACTTACAGCATCATCAAAGGTTAGTTGCTCTCATACCATGTCTATGTGGTGTGGGAGCTTAAAACTCCTTTGGGTCGGTAAAAGTGTAGGCTCGGGCTTTCTATCGACAAACTGTCTAATGGTGAAAACAGGTCTATTCAGACTTGTCCATGATACTATTGATAGGCAGTATAATTCTTCAAGAAAGCCCCCCCACAAAACCAAACAATGTGTTCCTGCAAATAGTCGACAATTTGTGCTAAACTTATCGGAGTCTGACACACGAAGCTGGCTCTACACCAAAAGTGCCAAGTCAACGTCTCTACTGCATGGTGTCACTGTCACAGAACTTTAAGAAAGAGACAATCGAAACAGCGTCCCTTTCCCCACTTGATGTACCTGGCATTTATCACACACTCGAGGGAACAACCAGCTAAAGCAACAGCAGGACATCGTTTACTCCAAGAAGCCATTTCCCCCGCAGAAGTATATAATTTTACGACACCCGGACACCTCCTTCTTTACGACGCGCGTTGGCCACCGGGCTTGTTGTCAAGGGCGATGTGACAATCAGGTGTTGCGGCCAAACAGTGACCTCAGTAGACGTCAGGGGTCTCACGTAGTCCGAGTGGTGGCCGCTGGTTACCAGCGCCCCCTGCCGGCTGGCAACAATGAACACGCACCCTACCGGCGGGAAGGAGAAGTGCTGCGCTTTGACTGCATGTTCTATTACCTTTCAGATTGAGTGTGAGTGTGAGCGTGTGTGTGTGTGTGAGTGTGTGTGTGAGTGTGTGTGTGAGTGTGTGTGTGTGAGTGTGTGTGTGTGAGTGTGTATGTGTGTGAGTGTGTGTGTGTGTGTGTGTGTGTGAAAGTATGTATGTGCACACAGACACACGCTCTCACCACACAAACAAAAGTCGCTACATCATGATCTGCACAGGTACCAAAGGGTGTAGGTGAGGAGAGGAAGGGGCAGAAGTGAGGCGAGCATGAGAGAGGGGGAGGGGAGATGGAAGTAGAGAGGAAGGAAGGGAAGGAAGGAAGAAAGAAAGGAGACAAAAAGGGACGGGAGAAGGATGGGAGTGGTATGAGTATGGAGAGGGGAGGGGAGGGGAATGGAGGGGAATGGAGGGTAGGTGAAGGGAGGGGAAGGGGAGGGAGGGGAAGGGAGGCGATGGGAAGAAGGGAAGATGGGAAAGGAGGGGATAGGAGGGCATGGAGGGGAAGAGATGAGATTAGATGAGGGCTGGGCAGGGCAGGGCAGGGCAGGGCAGGGCAGGGCAGGGCAGGGCAGGGCAGGGCAGAAGAGTGATGGGGGGGTGGGGGGGGGGGCATCCTAGCATGTACTCAAATTGCCTCTTGTACCTGCACGAACTAGCTCCCATCTGCATATTGATTCATGGTTCCTTGATGTGTTCAGCAGGTCTTTGTTTACTTACCTGTCAAAGTGGGCATACAGGCAATTCCAGTGGGTGGTGATACATTATATAGCCACACCCTCCCTCCCCACTCCCCCCTCCCTCTTCCTGCCAGCCCACCTAAGTTGGCATGGGCCATCTGCCTCTAATGCATTGTACTCAGCCCCATAGTCACACACACACACACGACGCAGAGCCACCTGGTGTTAACAAAATAAAATTAAGCACACAGAAATAACCTTGCCCTGTCCACAAGACCGGCGAACAGGTGCAATCCCCTTCAGCTATGCGCAGACAGCAACACCATTGACTGGCCTTGAACTGATTCGACTGAAATGTCGTCTGCATTTCTTTTCTATGACCTTTGTTACGAATCTCATTAAAAGATTATGTAATTTGTAATTCCATATTCATTTCTTTTCTATGACCTTTGTTACGAATCTCATTAAAAGATTATGTAATTTGTAATTCCATATTGTGTCTTTTATCGACACCAAAATGTCGTCTGCTCTTGTTTGAGACACAAAAGCCGGGGTGAACAAATTCGGAATTGTTCTCAATCCTTTTACTTATCGTTTAATGAAGGCGGCGACTTTGTGTCTTAGCACTGAGGGAGCAGTGTCAGTCGGTATCTGATTGGCATCACTAAAAAGAGTCCGGGAGTGTGCTTTCCTACAGGTCTGTAGTCTTCCTGATTGTGTTTGAAATTTGATCACACACCCATTGCCATAAAAAAAAGTAAAGCTTGTTTTATTTAAAGTTGCATAGTCCGATGGTTTTGAGTTTTTGTCATATTTATGAGATAAGTATATTAATTCGATTGTTATAATCTATTTAACTTTAGTTTGAAGTAACTTTTATTTTAAATGGCTAAGTTTGGAGATATTTGAATTGCAAACATGCACAATTAGTTTTGGCAAGCACGCCAAACCTCTGACACCATAGGCTTCTGCAGTAACGGGTTCTTTAAAATTGACTCAATCTTCCCTTTTATGTGGGAAGAAAAGCATAATAAGGGCATCAATATCTAAGTTAGATATGTAGAATCAAACTTAGATCAGTGTTTTGGTCTTGAAAATGTGATGCCTTATCGGACTATGCAGCGTTAACGATGCCTCTAGAGCGCATTGATTTTAGTATCATCTGCTATTAGACCATCTGCTATTAGACCATCGGCTATTAGACGTCAAACCCATAGTCATTCTGACACATTTCTTTGGAGGAAACCCGCTGCCGCCACATAGGCTACTCTTTCCGACAAGCAGCAATGCCCACTGCCACCAGTACCCGTCTCTCCACGAAGCATACATAGCTAGATATAATCACCAACACGCTGAACTACTTACTTACTTACTACCTGGATAGAAATCTAAAAATAAATGTTCTAGCAAAGCAACATTTCCCCTTTAAATAATTCCAGTACCCAAATGCATCAGTACCCAGGGATTAGAAAGGCCAAACCCTTAAATGGCCAAAAACCACTTACACCCGTCGTGCATAACAGCGCATCAGTGCCTAGCTTTTTAAAGGGGCGCGGGTGGGGGGAGAAAGTAATAATAAAAAAGAAGTAAATGGGGCACTTTTAGCCCCTTATCTACGCGTGGTTTCCCGTGACGATACTCACTCGAATGCACCCACCCACCCACCCTCCTCCCCGTGGTACCAAAAACAAACAAAAAAAAGCCCTGGCGTGGGGACACCACTTCAGGTGCCCTCTGACGACGCGTCCTCACTAAGTGAGGCAGTTAAATGTGAAGGGTTTTTTGTTTATTTTTGTATTGTGCTTTCCAGATAAGTGTTGGTGTGTGCGGGGTATATATGTGTGTATGTGTGTTTGTGTGTATATTTGTATACAGCAGATTTCGCACACATAGCACATTTCGTACATATATCACATATAATACATATACATAGTACAAAGTACACATGTATACATAGTACATGTGCATAATACATATGTATAATACCTATGTATAGAACATATATAGTACATATATCTAGTACATATGTGGAGTACATATAGATAGTACATATGTATAGAACATGTGTATAGTGCATATGCATAGTGCATAGTACATATAAATAGTACATATAAATAGTACATATACATAGTACATATAGTACATATATAGTACATATATATAGCACATATATATAGTATACATATAGTACATATATATAGTATAGTTCTGATTATGCATTTGATGAGGATAAACTGATTTATGGAGTTTCATAATCCCAATAGAATAGATATTAATTTGAAGCGAATGTCCTTGTGTTTAGGTGTAACTGTTTCTGTGCTGTTTTGTGTCAATTGTTACACTGGACAAAAAAAATAGTTATCACCTTTTGAGACATTTAGTACATATATATATATATATAAATTTATAGTACATATATATATGTGTATATATATATATATTTACATATATGGGGGCAGGAAGCTATGGACTTTGCACAAAGGTGGCATTATGTTCGATACGTGCCGCAGCTCCTGGCGCCACCTGCCGGCTTCACAGTGACCTACCCTGATGTATGTCGGTAATGGCTGCGGGGTATAGGGGGGGGGGAGACCCACCGGTAGCGGTAATTGGTTATTGGTTATCGGTAATTGATATTTGTAGTGGTAATGGCGCGGTGTGTGTGGGGTTGGGTGTGCAGAAGACTGGGTATAAGGCGTGAACACGCAGACCGGGACAATGAGTGGTTGTTAAACTGAAAGGAGTGTGTTCAACGATTTTGTTTGTGGGAATGTGCCTGAGTGTGCGCAGTAATGTGACTGGGTGGGTGCATGAGTGAGTTGAATGCATGATTGAGTGAGCAGGAATGAGGGTGAATGAAATGAATGCGTGTATGAGGTAGTGAGTGAGATAATGAGTGAGAAAGTGAATGAGATAGCGAGTGAGATAGCGAGTGAAATAGCGAGTGAGACAGCTGGTGAGATAGCTGGTGAGATAGCGAGTGAGATAGCGAGTGAGATAGTGAGCGAGATAGCAAGTGAGATAGCGAGTGAGACTGCGAGTGAGACTGCGAGTGAGATAGCGAGTGAGATAGCGAGTGAGGTAGCGAGTGAGATAGTGAGTGCGGTAGCGAGTGATATAGCGAGTGAGATAGCTAGCGAGACAGCGAGTGAGATAGCGAGCGAGACAGCGAGTGAGATAGCGAGTGAGATAGCGAGTGAGATAGCGAGTGAGAAGGCGAGTAAATTAGCGAGTGAGGTAGTCAGATAGTGAGTGGTTTAGTGAGAGGTAGTGAGTGAGACAGGTAGTGAGTGAGGTAGTCTGTGTGGTAGTCAGTGAGTGAGTGTAAGAATGAGTGTGAGTGTGGTTGTGAGTGTGAGAGAGTGACTGACAGCGAGAGTGCGTATGTATATTATGATTTATTGATTATGAATATGACTGAGTGAATGAGGATAGGTGAGTGGGTTTGCAAAGCTAAATATCACCACAACGAGAGAAACACCTCAAACTGAGGTTTGGGTTGCTCCACAAAAGAAGTCCTCCTGCAATACACATTTTGTTCGTATTAAATTACCCCGTGATAATTTCACATCCAATGATTGTGATTGCCCTTCCTTCCGCTTAAAAAAAAAAGTAACATATATATAAAAAATTAAAAAGACAGAACATATTATACAAAAACTGAGAAGAAAAAAACAATAAAGAACATTCGCAGTTCTGTAATCAGAGTTCGATATGAACTGTGCTATGTGTATCTGATATCTGGAAGGCTGGTCGCGGAGTGCGCGTGTGTGTGTGGTGTATGGTACATGTCAACAATGGGGGGGGGGGGGGGGGGGGGGGGGGGGGGGGGGGGGGGGGGGGGGGGGGGGGGGGGGGGGGGTGGGGGGGGGTGGGGGGGGGGGGGGGGGGGGGGGGGGGGGTGGGGGGGGGGGGGTGGGGGGGGGTGCTGCCCCGAGTCGGCCCGTCCTCTCCTACACTTCAGTCCGATCTGGGTGGACCGTCACCCAATCTGATTCAGGTTTGCCTCGTCCACTTTCACGCGTTAGTCCGACTCTGTTGGACCAGACTCCCGAGGCTGCCCTCAAATAAATCATTCTGCTATTACCGTGCGGCAGAATAGTGATTATTGTCAAAAGTGTTAAGCCATGACGGTTGTATATTTAGTGTTCACGTGAATACACTTGTGCCACATCCTGGCATCAACCACCCACCCAGGAATATACTAGATTACCAGTCCAGCCGCGCGGTGCATTGTGGGATACGTGGAAGAAAAACAAACCCACGAGAAGCACATGGCGCATGCTAATAATACACTGGGTGCAGCCATGAAATGTGCTAGTTTCAGCTCATTTCAGCTCCTGATTGAAACATAGAATACCATCTAAAAATATATATATAATAAATTAAGATATTATTCTTTTATTGCCATGTACATTTAGATTTAGACAAATCTGGGCACCCAGACTAGTGTTAGAGCCATAGTCAGAGTCAGTTTTACTTATTTTATTCATGTTTTTATTTATATGCTAGGGTTAATGACATATGTAAAACTAGAAAATGAGTAGGGTTAATCAGATATTGGTTATATATTTCTCTGAAACAAGTGTGTGTTGACATATTTGGCATTTTAATATTTAAAACAAAAATGAATAATGGTGATGTGAATATCAGCCTTAAAGTGATTGATTGTTTTGTGTAGAATTGTATGTTTCTTAGCTCAAAATGTTTAACTATGGCTAGTTTTGTCTTAGATATATTCATCAGGTCATTATATTGCATGTGTGCATACATGTTTATGCCAAATTGTTATGCATTTCTATCAATTTTGAATAAAATCGAAGTTTTGCCCCACGCGTATCGGCAAACTCAATGCCAGTATGCCTTTGCTTTGCTCTCGATGCAGTTTTCAGTGCATGTGCAGTAGGAATGATGATCTCGTCTATACCAGGAGGTGATGTTCTACACATTCCAGGTCCAAGGGTCTCAAACCCCACAAAAGGGTAATAACGTGTGTGCTATATAACACTAGTTTTTAAGCGATACCCACTAGTTTTTAAGCGATACCCAGTAAAAATAACCACCAACATCAGATAAAGATAAGGTGGGTCTTAAATAGACTAGTTTTCATTCGTTAAACGATTTTTTCAAGGACTGAAATTGCAATGTACTTTATTTTCAAAGACCTAAGTGCCAAAATGTGGTGCCCGACTGACTAGCCCCACATCCCTTACATCGGACCGATGCAATGAATATCGGACAAATGTACTTTATATAGGAAAGATGGCATTTGTATATGATATACTTAAATAACATTAAAAGTTGGTTTCATTTACTGACACCTCTAGATCACATTGATTTTCGTATCATTGGCTGACTGACATATATAGTCATTCTGACATATTTCTTTGGAGGCAACCCACTGCCACCACATAGGCTACTCTTTCTGATAAACGGCAAGAGATCTTTTATATGCACTTTCACACAGAGAGGATATCACATACCACAGTTTTGATGAACCAGTTATGGACCACTGGTTTACATAAAATAAATAATATATACCAGCCAATAGAAGTATGCTACCCAATAGAAGCACACACCCCATTTAAATATTGAAGGCATGCACAAATTTACGATCATATTCAGACTGAATGCACATAAAATAAGACAATCCCACTTTATATCAGAGACACAACAAAAACAAATCAAAATTTACAATCATATTCAGACTGAATGCACATAAAATAAGACAATCCCACTTTAATACAGAGGCACGACAAAAACAAATCCATGAAATTCTTTAACTTTGAATAGATGTGCATCCATATGTTCCAGTGCGTCTATGTTTCTTTTTGTGTTTCTTTTTGTCCAATTTTATTAATTTCCTTTTATTAGTAATGTCTAGTGTCGCCAGGGGGCACTCATGTTCCGCTCACTCAGTCGGCGTCAACGCCTGGAGCACTTTTGTTGGAGGGAACTGGGCGAATTGATCAGAACCCCGATGTGAAAACTGTCGGTTAATTCAATTTGCATTGTCGCACAATTAGCATCTGTTTCCCCGCGTGCGGGCCTGGTTGGAGTGAACCCGATACCACGGTGGGGGATGAGGCCCGGAATCTGAGCGGTCATGCGCACTCATGAAGTGACCACCGTGAAGTGCTGGGCAAAGAGGGGGAGGGGGAGGGGGAGGGGGAGGGGGAGGGTGAGGGGGAGGGGGGGGGGGAGGGTGAGGGGG
>CM059186.1:116417691-116438191 GCA_030323885.1 Branchipolynoe longqiensis | reverse complement strand
AATATAGAAAAAATTATTTTCCCAGGTAATAGTAAATGCATCAACTTTCCAAGCATCCGGTTCGGGATGCCAAGAAACATAACAGGGTAACTTATTATTATTTCGTGATGCAAACAAGTCAACTTTAGGTGTCCCCCATTTTGCACAAATGAACTTAAACAAACATGTTGACAGTGACCATTCTAAATGGTCGTGGAATTTTCTACTCTTATGGTCTGCCAATGTATTTTGTGACCCTGGAATATACGCTACAGTCAGCCAGACTTGTTGAGCCTGTGCCCAGTTCCAAATCAGTTTAGATAACAGATTGCAAGGCTTTGATTTGGTTCCACCCATGTTACGGATATATGCCATAGCAGTAGTGTTATCAGTTAGTATTCTAACTTGTGATTTAGGTATCTTTACTAAGCTACGTAGACCCAAATAAATAGCACGCAACTCTAGCGCATTAATGTGATCTGACTCTTCATCATGTAGCCATCTACCTCCTGTTGCTACCCCCTCACAATGGGCTCCCCACCCTTCTAACGAAGCATCAGTGGTAATCACTGTATTTGGTTCCGCCATGCGGATTGGATTGGGTGAATTTGCGATATGTTGCATCCACCATTGAATATCCTGTAATCCTTCTTCAGAAATAAAAATCTTTCGTTCAAAATTACCTTTAGTGTGTGCTAATCCTAAATTTTTATCTATTTCTAAAGATTTAATATGGGCTTTCCCATATAGAATAGCGGGTGCATATGATATCATTATCCCGATAAGAACTGTGACCTGTCTAATCTTAGGTTTCGGTAACTTAAGGAGCTGGGTCGCTGTAGTCATAAACTTATTTAATTTCTGTTCTGTTATCGACACTGTGAGGGACTGTGTATCAAGAATAAACCCTAAACATTTAAGTTGTTTTGTTGGTTGAAGCACTGACTTATGCGGATGTACATAAAACCCCAATTTAGTGAGTAATGCACATAAATCCAAAACGGCGTTTACACAACCAATGTGTGTTGACGCCATTATAAAGGAATCATCTATGTAAGGAAACATTATGTGACCATTCCGTGCCATAAGTGAGAAAACAGGTTTAAGCAGTTTAGTGAAGAAACGAGGGGCACAAGCTAAGCCATTTGGCATACAGGTAAACTCATAGAGTTGGTTATCCCAAAGAAAACGGAGAACTTTCCGGTGTTGTTCCGCTATGGGAACTGTGTAATATGCATCTTGTAAGTCAACACTAGCCATCTACGCATTTGGTGTAATAAGGTCTCGTGCCGTATCTAGTGAAAACATTTTAAAATGTCGATATTCTATCATTTTATTAAGGGTTGTTAAATCCAAAATCATTCGAACGTCCCCATTAGGTTTGGGTCTCGAGAAAATGTTTGAAATAACCTCTCCAGGGCAGTGTGTAACCCTTTGGATAATGCCTTTGTCAAAAAAATTTGGTACCTGTTCAGTTAGTGCCTCTCGTTCAATTTGTTCAATTTGATAGGGAAACGGAATTCTCCCTTGTACGGGTATTTGTATGAAGGGAATTTGAACACCTTTAACTATTTGTAAAATATCTTGGTCACTAGTAATTTGGTCCCATTCAGAAATATGATTATGAATATTCCCAGCCACAAAGTTGCTTACAATTTGTGTGGTTTTAGAGGCGACGGGGACTTGTAAAGTCTGTGTTTGGGACTCTACTTGGACCCGCCCCTTTGGAAGGGTCTCGGGGAGTTGAAGCCGCGGCCCAGTGGCCGTGCGGTGTTGTCGGTCCAGCCTGGGCGGGCGCCCCGGCCCCGGAAAGACTGGCTGAAGTGTGAGCCCGGTCTGGAACCTCTGCCGAGCCATCGTGGGCGAAAATCCCCTCGTGACCTTTTGAAGCATGGGGCCTCCTGTTTCTTTTTGCCATCCATATTTTTGCCACTTTTCGCTGCGGTTTCTACCTCTTTATAGAGGTATTGTAGTTGGCCGCCAAACATCTTCGATTTGCCACCGGTGTGATGGCCGTTAACGTACCGAGCACCGCCTTATGCGCTATGTGTAACACGCTCTCAAATTTCTTACGGTCTTCCGTCATGTTAACATCTCGATCCATCTCTTTAATGATGGAGTTGGGGACACCTTTAATGCCCGTCAATTCATCTCCTAACTTGGAGATGATTTCCGCCAGTTTGAAGGTACGGAAATGACCATTTATGGTCTCGCGCATAAGCTTGGTAGTTTTAACCCGCTTAGCTTTCGGCTTCTCCACCTTCTTAGACACTTTGCCACCAATGGCAGCATAGACACCTTCATATTGTGTGTCTGAGTCTGATTCCGTGGAAGTAGAATCTGTGGAGGAATCAGAAGAAGAAGAATCTTTCCTCTTCTTCTTCTTCTTCTTCTTGGACTTGGTCTTTCGCTTCTTGCGAAGCCCGGTCTTTTTACGTTCTTTGGTGAAATCATCACCAGAAGAAGTAACGTGTTTCTTTTTCTTACTCCGTTTAGGAGGAGGAGGAGCCCTCGGCTCGATCGCCGAGTCTGTCTCTGAGAAGTCTTCCCAATCCGACTCATCTTGGAACTCCGACCTATGTCATTTAAGAGACAGCGGTGGTTTGAGAGACAGAATATGACTCTCCATAGCCGTCCACCGAGCCTCCCAGTCCGGAACTGTGGGGCCATCAGGCACTATCTCTTCCTCCGGCTCGGAGAGTATATGCGCCCCGGGCTGTGGTGAGGGCATTGCCGACAACACTGGCGAGGAGTCGTACTCCTCGTCCGATGCCCTGGGAGCACGTCCCTCGGCTGCTGCTGCCACGCGCTTACTCCGCTTCGTGGCCATCGGGATCTGGAACCAAACATGTTGGTCAGTCTCTGTATTTATAAACGTCACAATTTTGTTGTTTAAAACGTAATTGGACATCTAGTGGTGTTAGAGAACGTGTTTAGACCGTTATAACACAGGCGTAATAAGCTAAATTTGTGCGTGGATTGTGGGTCAAGCCCAAATCTTACGCGGGGGTCGGGACCAGTGTATCGGCTCGCCCATCCCTCTGTTCCGCACACTTCTCCCCCCTGCGACTACCACGCCAGCAGGTTGGAGAAAATGCTACGAAACTCAGAGAAACGCCTGAAAATATTGTGGGGAGTCTATAAAAGAAACCCAGGAGCATCTCCAACATCACTCTCTATTAGAGTCCGAGAGAATTTCCACAGGAGATGAGGCAAAGCCCACATCTCTACCCATGTTCACACGGGTGTTGACAGAACCGCTAATCATCGGTTTCGTTCCTTCGAGAAGGAATCTAGAGCGTTCTATCCTTGGTTTTTTATAACTGACATAACTAGTCCAAAAAAGGACCAAAGAAAGTTCTGAACTTTCTATAACGATGCTATAATGCATCATAATTAAGCTAACCACAGTTTTTATTATACTTACTGCGTATTTGCTTCTGTGTAGACTAAATTTGCGGGAGCAACCCAACGAAACGTAATTCCAATCGTGAGTTGTTTATGCTAATTGCTGGACCCAGATGTGCTTCCTTCTCCCTAGCCTGAGGCTAGCCTGAGGCTGTATACCGAGGTAAAATATATATATATATAATAATAAAAATTATATAAAACATAAAAACTACCCACTCATTAGCAAACTATAGTTAGGTGATTATTGGGGCTTTCCTCCTGACAACATCTAAGGTAATATCAGGAACGATATGACATATATATGATAATAAAAATATATAGAAGATACGCATTATTTTTCATATATAATATATTATAATGCGAATATTAATGATAAATGTAACTAGTACACGAATATTTTCAGTATCAATCCCTCGTCTAATTTGTTATGAAAATCCAACCAGTCGTCTCCAGCTGCCTGACAGGTTTATTTGTCGTAATTAATGACTGGGCTATAATTACATACTATTACAGCCGTACTGGCACTGCGAGTACATGACATAAATCTGTGTCGGTGCTCGCATAACCACATTCACATCCACAACTATAAAATACTGCTCTCATAACCCTCTTTTAAAAGATACATACTTTTTGTTTTGTTTTAATGTGTGAGTATTGAAATGTGTTTTCATTAAATCCGATGGTTTTAAGCTTCTCTAAGATGCAATCAATATATTATTATGTTGGTCGTCATAATCTACCTTGCATTAGCTTGAAGTAAGTTTGATTTTTGAGAATTGAAACAAACAAACAAAATTAACTTTGGCGTGCTGCCAAATGTTACCCCATAGGTTTCAGCTGTAACAGGTTAAATTAAACTCACTTAGTATATAGGCCCTATAGTATATCACAATAAATATGTGCACCAGCATAATATGCCCTTATGTATATACAATCACAACAAATTTGCTTTTGTTGTTTTACGTCCTAGCAACATCTAAGGTCATATCAGGATGGGTAGCGACTTGTGACAGTACACACTCATGGTGACTTTATAGTGCTGTCCCACTATGCAACCAGGCTGCTGGCACCATGACCTGATATCCCACTCAGTCACATTATCCTGACACTGAGCCAACCAGTCCCTGCCCTATCCTATTAATGCCGAGCGCCTGGCTAGGAAGCAACAAGTATCATTTTTTAAGTCATCGGTTTGACTCGATCAGGGTTCGAACCCATGACACACAACAAATATGTAATAAGTGGTGTTCTCTGTGGCAGAGTGGTTAGTGTCTCTGACTTTTTTATAGGTCGGACTCCTAATCTGAAGGTCAGTGGTTCGATTCCCCATGCCCCTGCCTCTGCCAATTTGGATTTCCACCGCTGCGTATAACTTACAGCGTCATCAAAGGCCAGTTGCTCTCATACCATGACTATGTGGTGTGGGAGGTTAAAAATCCCTTGGGTCGGTAAAAGTGGAGGCTAGGGCTTTCTATCGACAAACTGTCTTATGGTTAAAACAAGTCTATTCAAACTTATCCATAATAGGCAGTATAAATCTTCAACAAAAGTGCACCGGTGTCTAAGGTGGACATGTAGGTTCAACCCCATACAAGTGTCTTACTTTCGAAAATTTGATGCTTTTAAAGTTTTATTGGACTGAACTTTAATACACGCCACCCGACTCTGTACCAGGTAAGGTCAGTCACGCGTGGTTTATGAATGCCTGGGGCTACTACATCATTAAACCAAGTCAATTAAAATGTGATTACAATTACAGTAAAGCATCGAACACTCCTAAAATAAAGAGGCTGACAGCTGAGTGCCCTCCCCACCCGCTACAACCCGATTCCCACGCTGCAACCCACACTAACCAGTCCGCCATTACCACTACCATGTACAGGCTCCTGAGGTGACCTTAAATGTTGCCAGGATGTAAAACTCCAATAAACAAACACAAACAAAACGTGGGTGGATACATGTCTTAATTAAGTCTATTATATAGACGGAGAGCATCAGTCTGCGAGCCAAGCAGCAGGTTCAATAGACCGGATGGGATGGCCTTGCGGTAGAGCGTCCGCCTCTGGTACAGGATGTGGTATGTTCGATCCCCGTTCAAGTTAAAGTGCAAACATTGTTTCCCGTAAACAAAACAAATTGTGAAACTACCTGAACTTTTATACTTATCATGCAGCAAGGACTGCTGTAATCTGATTCAGTGCGATATCACATCCTGGTGAGAGTAGTGTGATATCCCAAAGGGGCAGCACTACTATAAAGTCACCGGGAGAATGCACTCTCAAGAGGGTGATTGATAAAGGAGCCTGGGCAGTGTAATGGTTAATGGCAGGAGCATGGGTTCGAGTCACGCTCCAGGCACAAGGTTTCTTTTATTATATAAAGTGAGGGGTCGTGCTATGACCTCAGATAGGCTGGTTGTTGGAGTTTTACATCCTAGATACATTTAAGTTCATATCAGGACGGGTACCGACTTGTGACAGTGTGCACTCATGAAACTTTATAGTGCTGCCCCAGTGGAAGATAAGGCTGCTTGCACCAGCACCTGCAATCCCACCCAGTCACATTATCCTGACACTGAGCTAACCAGTCATTGCCCTATCCTATTAATGCCAAGCACCAGTCTAGGAAGCAACAAGTATCAATTTTGTAAGTCATTGGTTTGACTCGAACCCTCCACTCTACCGATTCAGCCACTGCGTGTGTGTGGCGTGGGAGTGGGGTGGTATGGGATGATGGTGGTATGGGGGGGGGGGGGGCGAGGATGTACAATCAATCAATCAATCGATCAATCAATTCTGAACCATGCCGGTTTTTCTTCCCCAGAAGAATTATGTCGATGAATTGCTGGTAAGACAAAGCAGGCCTGTCTTGTCACCAGGACTCTCGTCACGAACTGCTAAGCGAAGTTGACACCGTTAATTATGCCAAACACCTCGGGCTTCTTTTAATCACTTCTTTTTTTGGTGGGTGCGTGCACCTGACCCTTTATTTATTTGTGTGTGTGTGTGTGTGTTAGGTACCACCGGTACGGGGCGAGCGGTCGTCTATGTGGCATGTATGTGCAAGGATCACACCGAGTTCAGAGGGGTGTTTGTTTACAAAGGCTCTGTCACACCTCGCCGGATTGGAGAAACGGAAAGAAACCGAACAAAGTTTGTTGATACCCGGCAAAGTCTGGTTTGTGTCCGTTGCATATCCATTGATATCCGGCCCGATCCATTACAACTTTTGAGCATGCGCAAAACTTGTAATGGATTGCGCCTAACTGACCTATGAGGTTATTATCCGTTAGCGTCTGTTTTATATCCATTACACTTCCGTTGCCGTTCGTTATAGTTCTTTTTATATTTTGAATTGTCCGTTGATCATTAGATACGTTATCAACCGTTACCATCTGTTACTCGTCCGATACAAAATCGATACATTTCAAGCCCGAATAACACCGGACTAGAATATTCTTTGTCCGGTTCTGTCCATTGCTCCGTCCGCCAGTGTGACAGGCACCTAACATTAACCATTCCTATAGTGATCAAATTTGGGATTTTGATAAGTGGACCGCCCCCTGTTAACCCCCCACCCCCACCCCCACAGACACGAAAGTGGATATCGTCAACTATCCAGTATTTGCATGTTTACCAATAGTGACGGTACAACTACAACTATACTTTTCAACCGATATTATGTTTTCTTAACTAAAATGTTCCTTTCATCTTATTTACTCATTATATTCAACCAATATTACATTTAAAAGAATTAATCTAATTTCGTCATTACATTAATATTTTTTAAAGAATACATTTATTTAAATATATCAAATTATTAACGAGAAAAGGGTGAGTAAATAATTCTACCTGTGGGCACTGTGTCCAAAAAACTAATCAAATTATCGATGAAAAAAATTTGGTGTATTAATCCTACTTTTGAGGAAATGAAAATAAATTGATAAAACTATCAAATTATAGATGACTAACCCTACTTTTGGAGAAATGAAAATAAATCTAGAAATCACTGATGACAAAAGGGTTGTCAACTGACCCTACATTTGAGGAAATGAAAATAAATCGTTAAAATATATCAAGATATCAATGAGAAATCTATCAAATTATCAACAGCACAAGGGTGATTTAATAATCCTATTTGAGGGGAACTGAAACTTAATTTTGTAATGGAGGGATGAACGCAGTGTACTTACTATGTGTGCTTGGATCCCGACTCAAATAGCACCTCAAGAGCTGAGTGGCTGCCCCCCTCTCCACTCCCTCAAACACACACACAGACACACACGCGTGGGCAGGGCAGGGCAGGGCAGGGCAGGGCAGGGCAGGGCAGGGCAGGGCAGGGCAGGGCAGGGCAGGGCAGGGCAGAGCCAGGAACACGGGGCTGTTCAATATGAGGCATCAAAAGGATCACGGAGACAGCAGACCACGGATGTGGCAGAGTGCACTCGGTACGGCCAGGTGGTGGCGTTAGACGGATGGTAGCAGAATAATCTGTGTGGGTGTGCAGTGTGGAATTGGTGTGGAGGTGGAGGTGGAAGTGGGTGTGGAGGTGGGTGTGGGTGTGGAAGTGGGTGTGGAGGTGGAGGTGGGTGTGGGTGTGGAAGTGGGTGTGGAGGTGGAAGTGGGTGTGGAGGTGGGTGTGGAGGTGGTAGTGGGTGTGGAGGTGGTAGTGGGTGTGGAGGTGGAAGTGGGTGTGGAGGTGGAAGTGGGTGTGAGTGTGGAAGTGGGTGTTGGTGTGGGTTTGGAAGTGGAAGCGGGTGTGGAGGTGGAGGTGGGTGTGGAGGTGGGAGCGGGTGTGGAGGTGGGTGTGGAGGTGGGTGTGGAGGTGGAAGTGGTTGTGGAGATGGTTGTGGAGATGGAGGTGAGTGGGGTGGAGGGGGGAGGTGGGAGGTGGGGGTGGGTGGAAGTGGAGGTGGTTGTGGAGGTGGTTGTGGAGATGGTTGTGGAGGTGGAGGTGGAGGTGGAGGTGAGTGTGGAGGTGGGTGGTTTATTCGGGGTTTTATGTCCTTGCAACATCGTAGGTTATATCAGGACGCGTACCGCCTTGTGACAGTGCGCACTAATTGTGACTTAATAGTGCTGACTCACTGGGATACCAGGCCGCCGGCACCGTGATCAGTCACATTATGTTGACACTGAGCCAACCAGCCATTGCCCTATTCTAGTAATGCCAAGTGCCTGGGTAGGAAGCGACAAGTATCAATTTTTAAGCCACTGGTTTGACTCGGCTGGGATTCGAACTGCAAACTTCCGCATGGGATGTTTGCGCTATACCGATGGCCGGAGGCGGGTTTTCCCGGGATGGGGGTGTTTTTTGGTGGTTGGATATATAAGTGGTGGGAGTGATGTTGAAGTGATTAGTGTATGTATGGAAGTGGCATGGGGGGGGGGGGGTTGCATGTTTGGTGGTGAGACGGGGAGCAGTGACCGAATCGGTAGAGCGCGGACCTCTCGTCCGGGAGATGGGGAGTTCGGTTCCCGGTCGAGTAAAAAAAATGAATTATAAAATTGATACTTGTCGCTTCCTAGCCTGGCTCTCGGCATTAATAGAATAGGGCAAGGACTGCTTAGCTCAGTGGCAGGATAATGTGACTGAGTGGGATATCGGGTCATTGTGCCAGCTACCTGATTTCTCAGTGTGGCAGCAATATAAATTCACTATGGTTGCACAGTCACAAGTCGGTACCCATCCTGATATGACCTTATATGTTGCCAGGACATAAAAATCCCACAACCAACGAATCATGCTGGTGATGTTGCTGGTGGGTGTGGTGGTGTGTGGGTGGGATGGGAATGATGTTGAGGTGGCGGGGTTGTATGTTTGGGGGTTTCATGGTGGTGATGTTGAAGTAGGGGGTTTGTCTGCATGGGGGTGATGAGGGTGTGTGGGTGTGTGGTGTAGTGGTGTTGCTGAATGTCAGTGGGCGGGGTTGGAATGTGAGGGCAGACGTAGCGTGGAGATGCGGTGGTTGAGGGGGTTGCTATGGGGATGGCATGATGGTGGCTGTAGTTGGCATTGAGAAGGTGGTGGTTGGACGGGGATTGGCGGGTTGGTAGCGGCGGGCGGCAGACAGGAAGGAACAAGGGTCAGGGTGTACGTGCATCCCACGGGGAGTCATTGGGTGCCCTTGAACTTGAGTGACCTTCGGAGACCTTGGGTGACCTTCCCGCAGGTACACGTAGTCTCATGATTGGTGAGATTGATTGCCGGTCAGGTAACTAAGCGTGCAGGGGGGCTGCGGTGCTGATACGGGCCATATAAAGATATATATATATATATATGTATATATATATATATATATATATATATATATATTATACATATACACACATATATACACATGTATTTATATAGAGTAAAACCACTCTAATGTGGCTGTCACACTACGACGACAAGCGGCGACGGCAGCCCAGCGACTTGGATTTTGTGAAAACCCGACGACATATGCAAATTCGGGCCAAGTTGGACGACAAGCGGACGACAGCGTGGCGACAGCTGAACGACACACACACAGAGACACACACACACAGACACACACACAGACACACAGACACACACAGAGACACAACAGCAGTCTCCATATGATATATGAAGAAATGGGATGGTACAAACATGCGTGTTAGACTATGCAGCGGACCTGTGAGGAAGCAGTCTCCATATGATATATGAAGAAATGGGACGGTACAAACATGTGTGTTAGACTATGCGGCGGACCTGTTAGGAAGCAGTCTTCATCAGAAATATGAAGAATGGGACGGTGCAAACATGGCTCAGTTTAGCAGAGAGTAGTGGTATGTCTCTGTGTGTGTCTCTGTGTCTGTGTGTGTATCTGTGTCTGTGTGTGTGTCTCTGTGTCTGTGTGTGTCTGTGTGTGTATCTGTGTCTGTGTGTGTCTCTTTGTCTATGTGTGTGTCTGTGTGCGTGTGTCTCTGTATGTGTCTCTGTGTCTGTGTGTGTGTCTCTGTGTCTGTGTGTGTATCTGTGTGTGTGTCTGTGTGTGTGTGTCTGTGTGTGTGTGTCTCTGTGTGCGTCTCTGTCTCTGTGTGTGCGATAAACCACACACACTCACACTCACTCACACTCACATTCACACTCACTCACTATCACACTCACTATCACACTCAGTATCACACTCACTATCACACTCATACTCACACTCACTATCACACTCACTATCACACTCACTATCACACTCACTATCACACTCACTATCACACTCACTATCACACTCACACTCACACTCACTATCACACTCACTATCACACTCACTATCACACTCACTATCACATTCACTATCACACTCACTATCACACTCACTATCACACTCACTATCACACTCACACTCACTATCACACTCACTATCACACTCACTATCACACTCACTATCACACTCACACTCTCTTGCAAACATGGAGGTTTATGCGGCGGACCTGTTAGGAAGCAGTCTTCATGAGAAATATGAAGAATGGGACGGTGCAAACATGTAGGTTTATGCGGCGGACCTGTTAGGAAGCAGTCTTCATATTTGGGACGGTCCTAACATCCCTCGAAGCAAGCTAAACTGAGCCATGTTTGGACCGTCCCATTCTCTGTGTGTGTGTCTGTGTGTGTGTGTCTGTGTGTGTGTATCTGTGTGTGTCTCTGTGTCTGTGTGTGTCTGTGTGTGTCTGTGTGTGTATGTGTGTGTGTCGGTGTGTGTGACTCTGTGTTGTGTCTCTGTGTGTGTCTCTGTGTGTGTCTCTGTGTGTGTATCTGTGTGTGTATATGAAGAAATGGGACGGTACAAACATGTGTGTTACTGTTGACTATGCGGCCAAACGGCCCCGGCGACAGCTTAACGACAGCTTAGCGACAAGACGACAGCATAGCGACAGCGTCGCGACAGCGTCGCGACAGCGTAGCGATAGCGTAGCGATAGCGTAGCGATAGCCGAACGACAGCGTCTGTCGCCGAGGTTTTTCAACATGCACAAAAACCCGATGACAACCGGGCGACAGTGGAGAAACTGGAGTTGTCGCGGCGACAGCTGAACGACAACATAACGACACCGTGGCGACAGCCGACGACAGAGCAAAACGACAAGTCGTTGGGCTGTCGTCGGCCTTGTCGTCGTAGTGTGACTGCTACATAACCGACCACCTCCACGGATCGACCACGCCCCTATATCGATCGCTTTATTTGGGTCCCAAACCATCGCCCATACAATTCCATTGTAATGAATGAAAAACTCCCCTAAATGGACCATTCAAAGCCGGTCCGATGGTCGGTCGATTTGGAGAGGTTTTATTGTATATATATATACACATACATACACACACCCCTACACGTCCCCAGACCGGGCGCACTCCCTAAACATATGGGAGGGGGGGGGGATGTCCCCCGGAGACTCGTGACCCCTGAGGCGGGTAGAATCAATGGTCACTTATAGTGACCTAGAGCCTGAGGGTGGTGAGTTCAAGTCCAGCGGCAATCGGTCATATCAGGCCTGCATCACCTGCCCTACAAACCTACCGGTAGCAGCCACCAGGATCTCTGCCGAGCCATGTATGTCCTCCAGGATAGTCTGGGGCGTGTGTGAGTGTGTGTATGCTTGTGTGTGTGTGTGTGTGCGTGTGTGTGCGTGTGTGTGCTTGTGCTTGTGTGTGTTTGTGTGTAGGACTCTGGACATTTGTGGCAGAGTTAATACACATTTACTATCATCAATATTGTCGTGGGGGTGATGAACATGGGAAATATTGCGCCTAGAGCGGGAATCGAACCCACATCTCTTTGCATTCCGGGCCAGTGTGCTAACCATTACACCACCTAGACGCCCTGATGTCAACACACTACCCACGCCTACCTGTCTGTGGTTACTTGCCTGAGAGGTCAGCGCAGACTACTACAATATGATGCCGAGTATCTTTATCCTGCTGCCCTCAAGCATTATATCCCACTCGCACATTATCCTGACACCTACTAATGCCCCAACCTTGAGCAATGCAGTGCCATCCACCCCCCACGCCCCCCCTTTTAAGTTATAGCATGGGTTCATATATATGCACCAATGCCTGCATAACCAATACTATAGCTCAATTCCTATACAGGTGCCAGTGCCTGCACCGCTAATAATATAGCCTGTGTTCCTATATCGGCCAGAGTGTATGTACCACCAATAATAATTAATATAGCGTGGCTTCCCATATATGCACCAATTCCCACGCCACCATTAATATAGCCTGCTTCCTATAAAGAAGTACCTGTGCCTGTACTACCAATAATATAGCTGGGTTCCTGTCTACGCACCAATTCCTGTACTACCAATAACAGTTAACATCGTCTGGTTCCTAATTACTCGTGCATATACCACCAGTAATATAGCTGGGTCACCAATAATATAGCTGGGTTCCTATCTACGCACCAATTCCTGTACTACCAATAACATCGTCTGGTTCCTATATAAGTACTCGTGTATATACCACCAATAATATAGCTGGGTCACCAATAATATAGCTGGGTTCCTATCTACGCACCAATTCCTGTACTACCAATAACATCGTCTGGTTCCTATATAAGTACTCGTGCATATACCACCAATAATATAGCTGGGTCACCAATAAAATAGCTGGGTTCCTAAATATGCACCAGTGCAAATACCACCAATTACAAGCCTGGTTCATATATAAGTACTCGTGTCTGTACCACCAATAATATAGCTCAGTTCCTATATCGGCGCCAGTGTCTGTTCCACCAATTATATAGCCGAGTTTCCTATATCGGCACCACTGCCTGTACCGGCAATAATATATGTTGGTTGCTATATATATATATGCACCATCGCATGCACCGCCAATCACCCGAAGCCCTGACCCAGATCTAATGCTCATACAGGTAGATCTATCTACACACAGGGGAGACTTCCACGCACATGAATTATTCATAGCTTCTCGTATTGAGCATACCTATAAAGCTGCCTTGTCGGACACCGCGGAATGGTAAGGGGGCGGGGGGGGGGGGTAGATGCTACCTGTACTTGCATCTGTAAAGGTTCTGTCACACTTTACCAGATTGAAGAAACGGATTGAAATGGAACAAAGTCCGTTGATATCTGGCAAAGTCCGGTTTGTGTCGGTTGCATATGTCCATTGATATCTTTGATATCCATCCCGATCCGTTACAAGTTTTGAGCATGCACAAAACTTGTAACGGATTGCGTCGGACTGACGTATGCTCCTAGTGTTGATGCTCCTAGCATTGATATCCATCCCGATCCATTACAAGTTTTTGAGCATGCACAAAACTTGTAGCGGATTGCGCCGGACTTGACGTATGCGGTTATTATCCATTACTGTCCGTTACATATCCATTACAGATCCGTTGCCATTCGTTATAATTCTTTTTGTATACTGAATTGTCTGTTGATTGTTAAATATGTTATCAACCGTTACCATCCATTACCATCTGTTATCCGTCCATTACTATCTGTTACCCGTCCGTTACCCGTCCGTTACCCGTCCATTACATAATCAATACATTTCCAATCCGAATCACACCAGGTTAAAATATTTTTGTCTGGGTCTGTCCGTATCCTCAATCCGGTATAGTGTGACAGGGCCTTAAGGGTCCAGGCTGCTGGGGTGTGCGTGTTATGTGAGTGTAACTCATGCACACTCGTGCAATCTAGACTGCATTCGCAAACCTCAGTCACAGATGCTCCTAATGTATTTATTCAGGCAATATCTGATGCTGGTGAAAATGTCAGGTATTGCATGGTTGGTTTGGTTGTTGGGAGTTCCACGTCCTGGGAACATCTACAGTCATATCAGTACGGGTCCAGGCATTAGATCTACACACAGATGTACCTGTGTTCAGAGGCGAACTCTGCATCTAGACGACTGTTTTCCTGACGCAGCAGGTGTTCTGTTATCGGAGGGACAGATAAATCAAACAACCGCAATCTGTACATTGTAAATTTGTCCACACATGGCAGGGGTTCGCTGATGACAGTAGTCGTTGAAGACATGTACTGTTGTACATACTCTCTCTCCTCTTTCTCTCTCTATGCAGTAAAACCTCTCTGACCGACCACCTCCACAGATCGCCCATTCCCCTATATCGATCGGGTCCCAGAAATACCATTGTAACCATATTATAACTCCCTAAACCGACCACCTCCCTAAATGGACCACTTACAGTAACTCCCTAAACCGACCACCTCCCTAAATGGACCACTTACAGTCGGTCCCAAGGTCGGTCCATTTAGAGAGGTTTTACTGTATATATAGAGAGAGGAGAGAGGGGATATTTGGGCGCAAATCCATGAAAAACGCTAATCCAAAAATGTAGCTTAAATACAAATATTTATACCTGAAAATAATTTTAATTCTCACTAATTCTACTTTTCTTATGATCACATGGCTATGGAGCAATGAATTAAAAAGAGGGAATATAAAAAATATAAAAAAAATTGAAGGTTTGAATCCAATGTTTATCTCAATTGGCAATTTCGGGGTTTTGCGCCTGAACTCTTCATATATATATAGAGAGAGAGGGAGAGGGAGAGGGAGAGGGAGATGGAGAGGGAGAGGGAGAGGGAGAGAGGGGAGAGAGAGAGGAGAGAGGAGAGGAGAGGAGAGAGGAGAGAGAGGAGAGGAGGGAGAAGGAGAGGGGAGAGAGAAGAGAGAGGAGAGAGGAGAGAGGAGAGAGAGGAGAGAATGTAATGAATGGGATATAACAAAATATGATAATTCTTATTTTGTGAGTCCACAAGGCTTAAAGACACAAACCCGCGTGCAAATGTGATTGTAGAAAGGGGGGACACCATAGAATCTATTAGTGGTAGAAGGTTGCACTGTAGTTGCGTGTCGGCTAGCTGGGACTGGATGGGGTGAGGCGGTGCATGGAGAGATGGAGGGAGCACAATATAAAGGCAGCTAGATGCCTGTTGGTGGTCCATGGCAGATACTGACGGCATGATGCAAATACAGGAGATAAAAGGCAGATGTTTGAAGTGTGGGTGATATATTGTCGGTATAATACAGATATTGGCATTATAGGTCATATAGTGGCCGAATAAGATGTGTATTGGCAATGTAGGTAATTCATTGTCAATATAATACCCCCATCACACCAAACTAGTTCTCAAACCGTCCGACCCCGTTCTAAAACGGGCTGTGATCGGGGTAGAACGTGGCTGCAAGACAATTTTGGGCATGCTCAAAGTTCTGGAGCACCATTCCGTTCTAGCCCGTCCATTCCATTTGTAAACAGACGGTAAGCAGTTGATACTACGTCCATTCTGTTTGCACACAGTTTGAGCCTGTTCAGCAACATTTTCAAGAATGTAGTGAGAACTAGTTTGGTGTGATGGGGGTATAAGGCAGATTGTTGGGAAAATAGGTCATATATTGGTGGCGTAAGGCACATATTGGCAATATAAGTAATTCACTGTCAACATGAAGAGGATAATATAAGGCACATACAGGCGATATAAGGCAAATAGTGGGTGCAAAAGGCAGAAACTGGGTGTAGAGATGCCTTTCAATGTTTGTAAACATTGTGTATGCGTGCGCAGCTCGGCTGCAGAACGAAGGCACACTGCCACTGAGTTTGCCCGTACGTGCAGTGTAAAACGTTTATTTTATTCAAAATTAATAGAAATGCAGAAGCCTAACCATATGAATCTAATATAATCTATTCAGTAAATATGTTTTCTATATGTGTACCAAGCGGTTTGTCTCTGGGTGGTGTCTTTTTAGAGATATTTCACTTTTTCTGTAAGAAGATTGCTCACGGCCATTGACAATGCACTGAGTTTGCCGGTACGCGCAGTACAAAACATTTATTTTATTCAAAATTAATAGAAATCCAGAACCCTAACCGTATAAATTTAATAATCTGTTTGTTAAGCATGTTATCTGTTTGTGTGCGAAGCGGTTTGTTTCTAGGTAGTGTGGTTTTAGAGATATTCCACTTTTTCTGTAAGAAGATTGCTTACGACCATTGACAATGAATGCACTGAGTTTGCTGACTAGCCAGCGAAGGGTAAACACTGCATTGATTTGTGCTGCAGCAATGCTATGTCTATGCAGAGCATTTATTTTAGCAAAATTAATTTTTAAGCTTTTACTGAGTCGATTAAAAATATATTAATGCGCGATTGACGAGGAAGATCTGAAGTATTTAATTTAACTGAAGGGCAATTTTCTCTGAAAGTATTAAAAACAGAGATAATAGTGAAATTTGGGATATTCTGAGTTCATAGCCATTGAGTTTGCAGTGACCGGATGTTGTCCTGCAGCCAAGCAGCGCACGCACTGACCTTCTGACGTCATATGAAATTGGTCAATAAGGTACTACTGATACTAGGTTATAAAGCAGGCACAGGGTTATAAAATTAGATACAGGCGGTAAAAGGCAGATACTGGGTTATCAGTCAGATACTGGGTTGTAAGGTAGATATAAGGCATATACTGGCAATATAAAGTGAGGCTTGCTTTATTTAACAACGCTTCTAGAGCACATTGGTTTTCATATCAATGGCTATTGGACGTCAAACATATGGTCATTCTGACATATTTCTTTTGGAGAAAACCCGCTGCTGCCACATAGGCTACTCTTTCCGATAAGCAGCAAGGGGTCTTTTATATGCCCATTCCCACAGACAGGACAACACATGCGACAAACTTTGATGAACCAATTGTGGACCACTGGTTGGAATGGAAAATAGCCCAAACTGCAAATGGGTCCACTGAGAAGATCGAGCAGATGATCGACAGCTTCACAGGTGGACACTCTACAGTCTGTGCTACGTCCCTATCCCCATACTGGCGATATAAGACAAAGACTGACGGAAGAAGGCACAGATTGACGGTAGAAGTCAAAGACTGATGGTAGAAGGCAAAGACTGACGGTTGAAGGCAAAGACTGACGGTAGAAGGCAGGTGGGTGGGTACCTGCTCCCGAGAACCACCCAAGGCCTCCTGCTCGCAGCACCCACCAGCACCCACCAGCACCCACCAGCACCCACCAGCACCCACCAGCACCCACCAGCACCCACCAGCACCCACCAGCACCCACCAGCACCCTGGGGTAGGCTACCCGCACGAGCCTGGCACTCCGCCAATAGCCGGGGCGTTGCTAGCTACTGGAGGAGGCAATGCAAGTCTGGGTGTTGGTACCTCCAGGGTGCAGTGGATGGAGACCGGGGTGTGTGGGAGGAGGAGGAGGAGGAGGAGGTCAGTGAGTGCATTGGCGACGCGCCCTCTAGTGTGGCTGTCATCACGTGGTCTGGTCGGTCTAAGCGACAGTATTTACGTCATGTGACGCAATGTGCTGTAAGGTGAAGGTCATTCAGAACGGGAACCGCAGTACTGGATTACTGATTGATTAACTCAATAACTGAGTGATTGATTGATTTATTGGGGCTTTGTTTCTTTAGCCACGACAGAACAAGGGCTGGTTTTGATCAGAGTCAGGATCATGTGGCTGAGTGGGATTTTGTATCCTCATGTCGATGGTATATTACACCTGTGAAACCAGGGCCACTACCCTGGTTACAGTGGTTACAGTGTAACCAGTAGCTATCCATTCCAATTCGACCACATATGGTGCTTGGACATGAAACCCCACTCGCTCATATTTTCCATCCATATTCCACTAATAATAAAGTTCCTTAGATCAAAAGAAATATAATTATGCGAATGACCAGAAACCGAAGAAAGCTCTCTAAATTAAAACTAGTATGTAGTATGTAATTGTAAATTGTGCGAAAGACTAGAATTTAGAAAGCGATGAGTAAATCACATCTACAACTATAGAACCAATCGCATATAATTGAAAATACGGCAAATATCGAGAAACCGAAGACTATAATTATATTTTAGTCAAGTACATCTGCAGCTATAGAACCATCCTACCCTCTGATGCTATGTAATATCGATAGGGCTTCAAAGTAAATGCACAGGGCTGTGACGTTTTTAGCTAAATGTATCATAGTGATAACAAAGTGGCTTCAAGTACGACTTTTGTTACCAACATACAGACATGTATTGATAGCTCAGCGGAAACCGCCATCGCGGGGGAAACTAAACCAATAATAAATACTTCACACAGAATGTGTTATGCTGACAGTTAGCAGCAATTCCAAATAGACCAACCACACAAAGTGGGATAATTTAACCTTTGTTTTTAACCCAAATAGGCCTGCTGACAAACAGAGGAAAGAGGTTTCGGCAGACAATGTGACTGTGTGTGACAGTGTGTGACAGTATGTGAGTGTGTGTGAGTGTGTGTGTTTCAGTGTGAGTATGAGTGTGTGCGTGCGTGTGTTAGTGTGTGTGTGTGTGAGTGTGGGTGTGTGTGTGAGTGTATGTGTGAGTGTGAGTGTCACTGTCATGTGAACATGAATATTAAAAGTAATATTAAAGTGAATGTAGTGACTGTGAATGCCGCTTCGCAAAAGGTCAGTGGTGACCTGAAGGTCACCGCCCCAACTGACACAGGCAGAAATCTATCACGTGACGCTTGGTTGAGGCATACGGAGTCACGTGAGTCGTGACACCTGGCCACACTATATGATGAATTGCGCCGGAGCTGGCAATGAAATTCTGTATATATAGCTTATGATGTTACTTTGTTAGTCTCACAACAATAAAGGCTCTCCGTATAGGTTCCATAGTTAGATTCATAACAATCAAGCTCTCCATATAGCTTATTCTGTTAGCGTCATAATCAAGCTCTCCATATGGACTATGCTGTGTTAGCTTCACAACAATCAAGCTCTCCATATAGCTTATTTTAGCGTCATAATCAAGCTAACCATATGGATTATGCTGGTTGGTTCACAACAATCAAACTCTCCATATAGGTCATGAAGGTAAGTTCACAATAATCAAGCTCTCCAAGTGGTTTATGCTGTTAGCTTTGCAACAATCAAGCTCTCCATAAGTTATCGAGTTAGTTTCACAACAATCAAGCTCTCCATAAGTTATGGAGTTAGTTTCACAACAATCAAGCTCTCCATAGAGGTTATGCTGTTAGCTTTACAAAAATAATGCTCTCCGTATAGGTTTTTGGCCACAGGTTTCAGCGGTTCTAATAATTCAATGATTGACATATTAATCCATTCTATGTAGCAACAAATGCTTAAACAAGTGCATAAGTGTCTAAATCCAATATGTAGAATAAAACGTAGATACGTGTTTTGGTTTCGAACATGTGCTGCTTTCATCGGACTGTTCAGCTTTAAGCAAAACCTGTGTTATGTTCACCGAGGGAAGGGGGGGGGGGAGGGGGCACTAGCACACAATGAACCTTGAAATCAATATCGTCACGCATGGAATCGGTTAATACAGTGAGTTTGTAACCCATGGCAACAGAAACATGCTACAACTACAAGATCTGTGATATAATTACAAAATATAGAACGAAAGAAAGCCATATGTCCTAGAATCACAAAAGATGTGTAGGAAGACAAAATATCATTAACTGACCCAAAGCTTTTCCTTAAATAAACAAATAAATATATATATAAATAAATACGCAATGAATAAATGACACAATACATGTATATAAGAGAGTGCCAAAATATGGAATTTCATAAAGAAATTGGTATGGTTTCTACTGGAACCTCATAGTACTCAGCCAGGCGACAACTCCTGATGAATTACTCCAGTATCCAATAGTACCTTTCTTTAAAGCTGCATAGTCCGATGAAATATCAAATTTTCAAACCCAAACCAATTATCTAGATTTGATTTTACATATCTAAGTTAGATACTGATGCACTTATTAAGTATTTATTTCTGCATAGACGGTAATACTGAGTCAATTTAACAGAACCTGTTACTGCAGAAGTCTATGGTGTCAGAGTTTTGGCAAGCTTGCAAAAACTAATTTTCCATGTTTGCACTCAAAATATCTCAAAAGTTTACCATTTAAAATAAAAGTAACTTTGAACTAATGTAAAGTAGATACTAGTGATCGATCGAATATATTTATCTCAGAAAAAATATAGAAATTCAAAACCATCGGACTATGCAACTTTAACAGACATATCTACACCTAAAGCAATGTTGTCCTGACATGACAGAGGTCCTGCCACCGAAGAGACTGTACAAGCAAACAAAGT
>CM059186.1:116395191-116412691 GCA_030323885.1 Branchipolynoe longqiensis | reverse complement strand
TACACTTTTCTCAGTTACCGTGCAATTGCAGTCTGTGAGAGTGCAGGCATTACGATCTCCGACTGCCATTGTAATGACTGGCCATCTGCTATATGACTCACTCCTGCCACTCGTGTGAGTTACTCAGCAAGTTAAACCAGAGTCATTCATGGCTTTCGCTCAATCGATAATGGTTTCACTTTGAGGCTTCCATTGTGTATCTATCTCATTAAGCGAAATATATCTAAATAACTCTTTTTTTTCTTTATTTTTAACAAACTGGAAATTGAATAATTAATTGATTAAAACTTCCCAGCTGTTAAAGTTGCATAGTCTGATGGTTTTGAGTTTCAGTCATTTTCTGAGATAAATATATTAGCGTGATCATTATATTTTACCTTAACCTACTTTCAAGTAACTTTTATTTTAAATGGCTAACTTTTGAGATATTTGAGGTTGGCAAGCATGCCAAAACTCTGACACCATACTGTTCTATAGTAACAGGTTCTACTAAATATTCTCAGTAATCCTCTTCTATGTCCTGACAAATGTTTAATAAGTGCACCAGTATCTAAGTTAGATATGTAGAACCAAATCTAGATAATTATTTTGGTTTTGAAAATTTGATGTTTTCAACGGACTATGCAGCTTTAATTAATTGAGCACGCCACCTGTATAAATGCAGGATGAGGTTTGTATGTATGTCCATGGCTAGACAACCTGCATGGATACCGGTTACATGTTTGTCTCACAAACCCATACTAGAAATGTGTCATATTACAAAGGACATTAGTAAGTATCTGTTATGAGGAGTGATTGTTTTAGGTCGTGTTGTAAAGTCCTCAGCTGGAATCTGTGTTTCTGTAGGCAGGCTATAATGAAATCAATACAGTCAAGAAGAGAAAGGAAGAGTATAAAGAATGAACGTAGAGAGAGAGAGATAATGCCCTCAGGTGTATTATTATATAGTGGTACATGGATATGGTATGGCATACCACCTGACCATGTTCTCCAATGAGAATCAAGCATTTACAGTTCCACCAATGAACATCAAGCATTCCTGCGGCACCATGGCTACCGTGATCTGCCCACCACCACCATGCGGTGTGGCTGCTTGGCCACCACCTGCCTGAGCTGAGTGTCTGGTGATCCGGGACTAACAGAGGGGGGTGGGAGGGGGTAGTGAGTAGAGCTCCAAGTGCCCCTTACACACTATCTCTAGTGCCTCTTTCACACTATCTACCTAATACATAATGACTATTGGCCATAAGTAAAGGATCACCAGCAACTACATAAATAGATTCATGCACCTAGTACTATATACCATTTACCATTATAGACCATTTGCATTCCCCCACCAATGCGTTTTATCGGAATATTTTACAATGTAGCTAAGGCCCTAGTCAAAGCAATAAAGTTATCATTGTTGTCATTGTTATAAAGTTATTATTGGAACGTTATTATTGGAAGGTGATTATTGGAAAGTTATTATTGGAAAGTTATTATTGGAAAGTTATTATTGGAAGGTTATTATTGGAAAGTTATTATTGGAAAGTTATTATTGAAAAGTCATTAATAGAAAATTTTTATTGCTATTATTAATTATTATAATTATTATTATTGAGTTGGGTGTGGAAAGCAACAGTAACTGACAAACTATGCCATTTAAACATTGACATAGATAACGAGTCTGTAACTATGGAAACAGAATGAATTACGCTAACTGACCACATTAATTCAACTGTGGACTGATAGGTAGGTGGTGCTGTGAGTTGTCAACAGGGGATATATGGTACTCGTGACCTGTATCCTAGACACAGTCCCCCCGTAAAAGTAGGTCACATTAAAGCTGCATGGTCCGATCAAAACATCCAATTTTAAAAACAAAAACAGTTATCTAGATTTGATTCTACATATCTAACTTAGATACTGGTGCACTTATTAAACATTTGGCGTCACATACAAGGGAATAGTTTGTCAATTTAATAGAACCTGTTACTGCATAAGCCTATGGTGTTAGAGTTTGGGCAAGCTTGCCTAAATTAATTTCCCACATTTGCACTTGAAATATCTCAAAAGTTAGCCATTTAAAATAAAAGTTACTTCAATCTAATGTAAGGTAGATTATAATGATCAACCTAATACCTTCATCTCAGGAAATAACAGAAACTCAAAATCATCGGACTATGCAACTTTAAATATAAGTATTAAGGGCACATTCCATATACGCGTAATGCGAATGCGAATGCGACAAAAAATATGAAGACTGCTTCCTAACAGGTCCGCCGCATAACCTACATGTTTGCACCATCCCATTCTTCATATTTCTCCTGAAGACTGCTTCCTAACAGGTCTGCCGCATAAACCTACATGTTTGCACCGTCCCATTCTTCATATTTCTCGTTTCTGTGTGTGTGTCTGTGTGTGTGTACTTTTGATATACTTCACTGCATAATGGATAACGCAATACGCATTACGCGTATATGGAATGCTGGCATTCGTATAACGCATTACGCGTATATGGAATGCAGCCTTTAAAGTAAAAAATACATAATAGTAAAATAAAAACTATTAAATATAAAATACATAGTAATTGTATAAAAAATACAATAATTATTTAAATTATAAATATATTTTAAGGCGGATAGACGCTTTATGTTGCTCAGACAACACCGTTAGCGGTCCGTAACGCGTGAGTAATTAGCTCGGGCTGGCAAGCCCGGACTCTATTGCTAGACAATGGTGTTTTATGCGGAGTTATTTTCTTCTTTTCTCTTTTGCTTCCTCTTGCCAGGGTTGGCTGCTTAGAGTGGGTGCTATATATGAATGTTTGATGGAAATGGGAACAGTTCTGTGCACTGGTGTGTGTGTGAGTATGAGTATGAGTATGAGTATGAGTATGAGTATGAGTATGAGTATGAGTATGAGTATGAGTATGAGTATGTGTGTGAGTGTGAGTGTGAGTGTGTAAAATATACTTACAAGTTGCATAGTCCGATGGTTTTGAGTTTCTGCCATTCTTCCAATATAAACATTAACTTGATTGTCATAATCTAGCTTGCTTTAGTTTGAAGCAACTTTTATTTTAAATGGCTACCCTTTAAGATATTTGAAGTGCAAACATGCCAAATTAATTTTTGCATAGGCTTCTACTTCTAATATATTGCCTCCGTATTCTCTTATATGTGGTGACACATGCTTAACAAGTGCATCAGTATCCAAGTTAGATACGTAGAATAAAATCTCGATAATTGTTTCGGTTTTGATTTTTTTTAATTTTCATCAGACTATGCAGCTTTAACATCTTTCCACCGTAATGATTTGATTACCAACCTTTGTGTAACTACAGATATTGTCTAGATTGATGGTGTCTGAATGCAGGACAGTGAATCAATGTGCACACCACAAACGCAAATGCCTTTTGAGTATGTCTACACATGACATAAGCCCTGTTCACACGGGCAAAATGTGAGGCGAATCAGGCAAATCGAATCAGGTGAGGCAAATTAGGCGCCCGTTCACACGGGCACTGCGTGAGGTGGAAGTGGATATCTGCACATGAGCAAGTCCAGACTAACCAGCGCCAGTTTGGGTTCGTCGACGTCGGCCGAGAGAGTGTGGGTTCGACCTAGATATGTATTTAATGAATATTATTGGTTTGGAACGATCAAAACTTCTGCTGGGCAGTGAAACCCTAAAAATAAATGATGAAAAAAATATCTGTGCGTAGATAGCGGTTTCATTAATTAAATTATATAATATGCGCTTTTGATCGACCGGAAAGTCAACAAACTAAGGTCGACTGCGCATGCGTGTGAGGTGCTGAATCCGCCTCAGTGCGTCCACACGGGCAAAATAAATCGAATCAGAGAAATCGCCTCACGTAGACTACCTCGCTTAGGTGGTTTACACGATCCGCATCACGTGAGTCGAATCAGCCCTAATCCGCCTCAGACGTGCGTTCACACGACAAATGTGAGGCGAACTAGGCAAGTTGCTTTCTACGAATCGATTTACATTGCCCGTGTGAACAGGGCTATAGATGGCGAAACTGTCTCAGTAGGACTCAGTATGATCTGGTTGCAAATCCCAATTAAGCCTTTCTCGCATACCATCCCTGATAAGAGATAATATTAACGCATGGAGCGAATAGACCCATGCTAGTGACTTTGACCCATGTAACCCTTGACCTCCGCTAGGATCCATGACAATGTAACATGAGCTATATCCATGCCGTCGCCTTGCGCTTGCACCCCCACCCATACCCACACACCCACGCATGGCCCTTAATAACGGGGCTGGAGCCGTGCCACAAACTGCCTCACATTGTCACAGCTACAGAAGGTCCTGGTAATAACCACACTGCCATCCAGACCCACACACCCACACATGGCCCTTAATAATGGGGCTGGAGCCATGCCACAAACTGCCTCACATTGTCACAGCTACAGTAGGCCCTGGAAATAACCACACCCCACCCAGACCCACACACCCACACACCAAAACATGGCCCTTAATAACAGGGCTGGAGCCGTGCCACAAACTGCCTCACACTGTCACAGCTACAGTAGGACCTGGTAATAACCATACTCCCACCCAGACCCACACACCAAAACATGGCCCTTAATAACGAGGCTGGAGCCGTGCCACAAACTGCCTCACACTGTCACAGCTACAGTAGGCCCTGGTAATAACCACACTGCCACCCAGACCCACACACCCACACACCCACATCACCCTTAATAATGGGGCTGGAGCCATGCCACAAACTGCCTCACACTGTCACAGCTACAGTAGGCCCTGGAAATAACCACACCACACCCAGACACACACACCCAAACATGGCCCTTAATAACGAGGCTGGAGCCGTGCTACAAACTGCCTCACATTGTCACAGCTACAGTAGGCCCTGGTAATAACCACGCTGCCACGTTAATGCTTCCTTCATTGCTGCCATTGTACCGGAAAAGGCTCCAGTTGTCTGCCATACTTGTTAACACTGCAGCAGTACACACGCCGGCCACCAGAGGGCAGGCGCGATACCGGTCATTTCACCACACGCCAGGGGACCGGAAAACTGGACCTCATAGATTGATTGATTGATTGATTGATTGGGTAATGGTTATTTAACGCCGTGTCTTTAGCAGAGACCATATTCACTGCAGGAAAAAGGCTAGTACAATTTGCTCCATCAGTTTGATTTCATTAAGACAAATGGTCACATTGAAATTATGAAAGTATGTCACATGAGAGGAAGATTGATCCAGGGGGCATTGGAACTTAAAATCTAATGGTAATATTGTTTGTCATCAGAGGTCAGCTCTCGTCAGGGATTTAAACAAAATATGATTGCTTTACATTGGAAAACAAATTAAATATTTTTTTAAACCACCAAAAACTAAAACAGACAAAAAGCCCAGATCATGCATTATGTTTTCATTGTAAAATTGTTTACTTAAATGTGCATGAATGTCAATAGCGACCAGTATCCGTGACATGAGGCAACCATGTAAATTCCCCCCCCCCCCCCCCCCCCCCCCCCCCCCCCCCCCCCCCCCCCCCCCCCCCCCCCCCCCCCCCCCCCCCAACCCCCCCCCCCCCCCCCCCCCAAAATAGGGAAAACATCAACCTCAATGAGTTTACCCCGATGGCTTCATGTGTGAAGAAACAAAAACATCTTTGAATTTCATATTTCTAACAAGAAATGTAATAACAAACATAACCAAATTTTATATGCTTACCTCTCCCCCCCCCATCCCCCCTGCCCGTAAAAAAAGAAACACTCAAGAGTCATACAAAAATGGAAGAAAAATCCTCGACAAACCGCGGAGATTGGGATTGTCGTCTGCTGTTAATAATTGTCGTCTGCTGTTATCAATTGTCATCCGTCGTTACCAATTGTCGACTGCTAAGTAAATAATACTGCTGACGTCAGCGCTGTGTTTTGATTCCCCTGAAAGTCGTGTGTACTCGTCGCAGACAATGCCAGGTGCTAACCGAGCCGAACGTCCCACCAAAACGTCAGCTGACAACAGCCTAATGCATATGTCTATCTCATGTGAATTACATGTCTGTGTTTGACCTATGAAGCAGACTGTCACAGCCAATGCAAAATATAGAATTAGGCACTGACGGCTCTCTGATCAGTTAGAGCAGAGCATTGCTATTAACAAAACTGTCTGAGCAAGCACTAGTTCATATATATTATAAATGCCTACTCAGGCAATCCTGTCAGCTATTCACATGTTTCAATGGCTACTAAAAGCCCCAAAAAGATGTGTGCATTACATGTTTGTCTTTTGGAGTTTTACGTCGTGGCAACATCAAAGTTCATAGCAGGACGGGTACCGACTTGTAACAGTGCACACTCATTAAGACTTGATAGTGCTGCAACACTGGGAGAGCAGACCACAGGTACCATGACATGACATCCCTCTCAGCGTCAGGCTTATAATATATTATATATACACTATATAATATATATCATGCATGACACTGAGGAGAAGCATCAATTTCGCGAGGGACTGGTTTTACCCGGCCGGGAATCGAACCTACGACCTACCCCATGGTAAGTCAGCCGTCGCTCTTACCGATTCGGCCATGCCGTCCGGTGTGTGTATTGCGTAGATATTTATCTAATATTACAAAGGGAGAAACCTGAAATAAACAATGCAGAGTTGGCTTGTTTTCATTTGCTTAAAGCCGGAAATAATGGGATGGCACATGATTATGGCTATCAAAATGCATGTCATGTCACCCCCACAAATTAACATGCTTGTTCGCCCATGCTGATATGTAGTGGGCCCTTTTTAATGTGTCAGTGACAACACATGTCTTTGTCTGGCCTGGTGTTTCTGGCAATGAGGGCCAAGTGATAAATAAATGAATAAATACATTTTATTTAAAAAAAATGTAATCTCAAGGCGCTCTTCTAAAGAAAATGAAATTCGTTTTCGATGTAACTTAATATTAACTCTGAGCAAACTTATTTTAGTGCATTCGATTAATAAGAATGGAATCGCGATTCCCATGCAAGTACCCATTGTAATACAGTGCACATATTATTTCTATTTAATTGTGCGCGCAAACTTTTAAATTATAATTTGTTGCAAAACTATTAAATTTGTAATTCGGTACAAAGTTATTGAATTTTAATTTTGTTGCAAGCTTATTGAATTTTAGTTCGTTCCAAAATGATTGAATTTTAACTTTGTTGCACAATTTTATCATTTTAACTTGTTGCAAAGTTATAACATCATGTATATACACATTCTTACATATTTGGCAATTAGTTATAGTGATTCATTGCACAATCGTTGATTCCGATATGGCAGAAAACAAGCATCATTCATTCACTATGCCGAGGACCACAACCCCCCCCCCCCCCCTTGCCTTGCCCACCCATCTCGGGGGAAAGCAGCAGTGCATGGTTAGTTGAGACATGCAATGCCTGTAAATAACTTCCAAGCTACCTTTTTTTTTGTGGAACAGAAGCACGAGAATGTGCGTCTATCGGGGAGTAATTTCACCCATAATGCAGCGCAGTTATGGCTCAAATTACGCCCAAATCGGCATCGCCCCGGCGGGTTTCTTCCCCTCCCCCCCCCCCCCCCCCCCCCCCCCCTCCATTCCGAGAGACCGGGCGCGGTGGCCTAATCGGCAGAGCGCGAAGCTCGCGTGCGGAAGGTTCTCCTCCCCCCCGCCCCCTCTCTTCCAAGGGACAGCGCGCGGTGGAACTAATCGGTAAAGCGCGGGCCTCGCGTGCGGAAGGTCCGGAGTTCGCTTCCAGGTCGAGTCAAACCAAAGACTTTAAAATTGATACTTCTTGCTTCCTGGCCAAGCGCTCGGCATCAATAATAGAATATGGCAAGGACTGATTCGCTCAGTGGCAGGATAATGTGACTGGGTGGGATATTGGGTCATGGTTCCGGTGGTCTGATTTCCCAGTGGGGCAGCACTATAAAGTTGCCATGAGTGTGCACTGTCACAAGTCGGTACCAGTCTTGATATGACCTCAGATGTTGCCAGGTCGTAAAACAATTAACCAACCCTACAGAGAAAATAACCCTCCCCCACCCCCACCTCCTACCCCCACCCCTCCTCCCACCCCCACCCATCTTCCCACCCCCACGTGCGCGCGCACTTCTGTCACGTCACGAGAGACCGGTCTTGGCGGAATAAATCGGTGGCAGTTCCGGAGGGGAAGGTGTTGTGGTTATTACGTCTCTCTTTTAAAGCCATTTGTCACGAACTGAGTTGGCTGAGCGACCCACATATGTCAGAAGTTGTATGAGTTTCCGGACACTCAAATATTTCATTTTTACACATCGATCTGGTGTCGGAAATGTCCGCACAGAACGGGCCACAGTAGTTCACGCTCGGCTCCTTTAAAGTTGCATAGTCCGATGGTTTTGAATCTCTGTATTTTTTCTGAGATAAATATATTAGATCGATCACTAGTATTTACTTTACATTAGTTCAAAGTTACTTTTATTATAAATGGTATTTAAAAAAAAAGATATTTTGAGTGCAAACATGGAAAAATAGTTTTGGCAGGCCTGCCAAAACTCTGACACCATAGACTTCTGCAGCAACAGGTTCAGTTAAATTGACTCAGTATTGCCTTCTACGCAGAAACAAATGCTAAATAAGTGCATCAGTATCTAAGTTAGATATGTCAAATCAAATCTAGATAATTGATTTGGTTTTGAAAATTTGATATTTGATCGGACTATGCAGCTTTAATTAAAGGTGCATTTTTCCCAGTTAAATATATTAGGTTGGTCATTATAATCTACATTATTTTAGTGTCAAGTAACTTTTTATTAAAACGACTAACTTATGAGTGTAAACATGCCAAATTAATTTTGGACTGCTTGTCAAAATTTTAACTCGATGGTCTTCAGCAGTTACATGCTCTATTAAATTTTAAGTCATTTAGTGACTAACTTAGGAATGTAAACATGCCAAAATAATTTTGGACGGCTTGTCAAAATTGTGACCCCATATGCTTCAGCAGTGGTTCTATTAAAGTGACTTAATATGCCCTTATAAGTTACAGAGGGAGTGCATGTGACCCATCTTGGATTAACAGCACCCTCCCTAGCCATGTTGTGAATGCGTGCAGATGCAGTAAAACAGAGTTTTCTTGTGTTCTGGGAGGTTCTGGGCAGTTTACATCCAGTGTGTTTACTTACAGCACTTTAGCAGCAACTCCTGAATCCAAACTGCTCAAAACAGTGACAAATAAACCAACAAATCAGTAAATAAGCACAGTGTAGGCAGTTGCATGTAATTCAATATGGCCACCGCAAGTTGTCTTGTGACGTCATTACACCCCTTCTATAGGCAAGTACCGAATGCTTAGTAAATGTACCAGTATCTAAGTTAGATATGTAGGATAAAATCTTGACAAGTGTTCTATTTTTGATAATTTCATGCTTTTATAGGATCATGCAACTTTAACAAATCACACCAACCATGTCGAGAATCACACCGCAGATCTCGTCCACCCCGAGATACCCCTAGAGTGGGCGCGGTCTGGGGTTATCGCAATCCCCAAGGGCACAGTTGGCGTTCATTTGTGTGTGTATTTATCATGATGCATCGCACTCGGCGTGAAAATGAATCAATCAACTCAAACTTAACGGATGACCCTCAGTCGTGCGCATAACGCATGCGCATAACGCGTGCGTATCGCCCATGCGCAGATTTTGATGAGTCATTGCGACATTTGTCCGCATCGACTGCGTTCCCATATCTGGGGTGATAAAGAGAGAGATGGGGAGGAAGAGAGAGAGAGGGAGAGAGAGAGATTGAGGGAGAGAGATTGAGGGAGAGAGATTGAGGGAGAGAGATTGAGGGAGAGAGATGGGAAGGAGGAGAGGAAGAGAAAGAGAATGAGAGGGAGGGTGAGAGGATGAGGGGGTGGGGTGGGGTAGAGGGGGAGGGGGTGACACATTGCTGAATTTCCTGATAATTATCTTCCGTTGCTGCGGCCTTCTCTTTCATGCACGTGACCTCTCTGTTACTGGTGTTTGTAGCATCTTTCAGTGCCGAGATGTTCCCACAGCACCCAGTGTGTGCTTTCCCAGCACCCCCCCCCCCCCCCCCCTCTATACACCTACGGAACCAGCCACACACAGGAGGGCATTTATAGATACCTACACACATGCAGTTATGCGCACACAGCCACACAGGCTCACAGCCACACGCACGCACGCACGCACGCACGCACGCACGCACGCACGCACGCACGCACGCACGCACGCACGCACAGAGGAGGGAAAATACAGACATGCGCTCACAACAGAAACATTGGCAGCCGATACACACACACTCATACTCATCGATTCTCTCTCTCCCTCTATCCCTCTATCCCTCTCTCACACACACACACATCTACACCTATACACGCTCACACACACCTCCTTCGCTATTAAGTCACCGTCTGACGACTCTCACACACACACACACACACACACACACTCATACTCATTCTCTCTCACTCACACACACATATATACACATGTACACTTACACCCGTACATCTACACACACGCACGCAGCCTCGTTCCGGCGTGGAGGTGCGCGCGGTGCCAATATGGCGGAGGTAACGAAGGCGGGAGATGTGCTGAGTCATGCTGCAATGCGCTCCATAATCCTGGAGGGGCTTAGGGCGCGGCCACACGTCCCTAGGTGCCCTCCTCATTGCCGATGGGCGGACCAAACCCCCTACTGCTTCCAATGCTTCCAATGCTCCCAATGCTCCCAATGCGCGCCGCATCGAGCCACCTTATAGAACTAGAAGAAAGGAAGCCGTCTTCAGAGGAAGGGAAAAGAGCCGTCTTCAGAGGATGAGAAAAATTGGGAAATTCCAATGTCTGTGATAGATGGCATTTATTTATTTCATCTTTAATTGAATGGATGCTAAAATGTTGGTGGCTTACGACGCTCTGAAGAGGGAAATCACGTGACAACATGGTGCTGTGAGAGTGAGATCCCCTGGGTTCAGAGAGAGTGTGGGGTGGGGGCTGATGGTCGGTGATGGGATGGAGGTTGGAGACCGTGTGAAGAGGGACCGGTGAAGGAGTAGGACACAAAGGGCTCGCTGTCACTCACCCCCCACCACCACCACCCACCACACCCACTCACCCCCACACCACCACCACCACTCACCCCCGCTCCTACACACAGCCTGCCCCACCCAGCCTGTCCACTGAGCGTCCATTCCACCACCAGCATGTTGGTTTATGGAGATTTACGTCCTGGTAACATCTAAGGTCACATCAGGAAGGGTACCAACTTGTGACAGTGCGCACTCATCGCGACTTGGTAGTGCTGCCCCATTGGTAGACCAGGCCACAAGCACCATGCTCTGATATCCAGCATGTACAAGCAGATCTATTATACAGTGGTGCCTGCATGTCTTCAAACTCTTCCTGCAGCCAGGCCCATGTTGTACTGACTTGGCAGGTGTCACGCCATCGGAGGGTCAGTCAAATGAGACAAAAATAGCTGGAAGGTTGGGGAAAAAAACCTTGTCGCCGATTGCAAAGGTTCGTCAATGAAAAGGGTCGCTGAAGACGGGTGGCGGTACTACTGTTAACAGGACTTAAAATAGTACCATTTTCTCGGGGTTAACACCCCCCACCCCCGACTTGGCCAATATTTTGTAAACCGCCACAGCTTAAATGCCCACCCATTAAACGCCCATGTGTGGGCCACCCCTCACTTCAGTGATTTGCCAATTTAAACGCCCAGGGCGTTAACCCATGAGAATACAGTACTTGATATTCAGGGTCCGCACGGGGCATGGAAAGTCTTAAAAAGTCTTGAACTTGATTGGCCCCATTTCAAGACCTTGAAAAGCCTATTTTGGTGAATTAGTTCAAAAACCTTGAATTCCAGTAAACTGTCCCCACTGATCTAAATTAGTCCAAAATTGCCATTCACCATCGTTGTTTTCCCTAAAATCCAAATGAAAATAAGTCTTGAATTCCTCTCACAAACAGCATTGAAAAGCCCCGAATTCCATATATCGACATGTGTACAGACCCTGAATATTATTTGTCGTATTTTGTGTTATGTGGCTGGACAGGGGATTGGGGGTTATGCGGGAGGTGGAATTGTGTGCAGCACTGCTTTTAATATGGAATTGGTCGTCGCACGACTGACACCTGACAGTAGTGCATTTAGGTGACGACCAGATAATGACGTCACTATCAATATCACATGTGCAGAATGCCAAATATGGACAAGACACCCAAATAAGCGCGCACCAAGACAGGTCAGCTGGTGCAGATGTGAGGTGAATGTGTGTGTGAGTGAGTGAGTGAGTGAGTGAGTGCGTGAGTGAGTGTGTGGCAGAGTGAGTGAGTGAGTGGGTGGGTGAGTGAGTTGGTGAGTGTGTGGGTGAGTGAGTGGGTGAGTGAGTGTGTGGATGAGTGTGTGAGGTGAGTGGGTGGATGGGTGAGTGGGTGAGTGAGTGAGCGAATGGGTAAGTTAGTGAATGTGTGGCTGAGTGAGTGGCTGAGGCAGTGTACGAGTGAGTGAGTGACCTAATGAGTGAGTGAACCAGTGGGTGAGTGAGTGGAAATGAGTGAGTAAGAATGAGTGAAAGAATTAGGCTGGCGGTGGTGATGGTGATGATGCTGATATGCCCATCATGATCATGGCCATGTTTTGTGGAATTATAAAATTGGAGTTGTGGAGCTAGCAGTATATTTCGCTAAATAAGTTGCAAAAAGTGTACGGAGATAATTGTTGGCGTGTGTTTGTGCGTGTATAGGGAGGTGTATGTGGGAGGGACAGCGGTGTATGGTGAAAGGGGATGACGGGTAGCGGGTGGCAGCGGGGGGGGGGGGGGATTGTGGACCGCGTCCTGTGCGAGGTTTGTGGCAAAGCTCTGCATATTGGTTGGTAATGAGTGGAAACAGCAGCCGAAGGAAAGATTTATTATTCAGCCAGCGACAGAAGGCCGGGCGCTTGGCGCTGGGTGAGTAATGGTAAAACGCAATTACCACGGTATCGGGGCCGAAGGAGAGGGAGGAGAATAAAAATCATCAAAAATAAATACCCCACCCTCTCCTTTTTTTCTCTTTTAAAACCCGCCACAAATACCAGGTCTCGTGTGAGAAGAAGAGCCAAGCTGGAAGAACTGGTAATTTTGCATTCTCACCATATGTTTATTTTAGATCTGCGCAGATAAATTAATGCTTTGGTTGTTTGGGGGGGGGGGGGGGCAGAGAGGAGATGACATGAACGGGAGGAATGGGGAGTGGGGGGGGGGGGGAGAGAGAAGAAGGGAGAGAAGGGGCGGGAGAGGGAGATGGAACTGTAGAGGGAGAGGGAATGGGGGAGGAAGCATGAGAGGGAGTGGAAGAGGGAGAGAAGAGGGAGGGGAAGAGGGGGAGGAAGCGGAAGAGGGAGAGGAAGACGGAAAGGGACCAGGAGAGAGAGGAAGAGGGGGAGTTAGAAAGAATGAGAAGTAGAGGGAAAGGAAGAAGGAGAGGGGGGGGAGAAGGAGAGGGTGAAGGTGAGGACGAGGGAGAGGGAGAGGGGAAGGGGAAGGGAGAGGGGGAGGGAGAGGGGGAGGGAGGGGGATAGGGAGAGGGAGAGGGAGAGGGAGAGTGGGGTGTGGTGAGAGGGAGAGTGGGGTGTGGTGTTATTACGGATATTTGAGGTATCCGATAGTGCCCTTAGGGCGGGAGGGTTTCGGGTCGGGGCCTATATCCACCAGCCGCATGTGGGCTGTAATCTCCCCCCGCCTGCCCGTATCCCTTATCAGGTGTCGAGGCAGTTACACCTGACAGGTGCAATCCGCGCCATCACACCTGTAGGGGTGACGCCGGCGCTATGTCTGCCACTCACCAGGGGGCGTCCGCTATTCCACCCCGCCCCCGACCCCACCCAACAACACTCCGGGTGCCTTATAGTTATACACTGCCCCCCCCCCCCCCCACTGGCGCCCGAGGCAATCCGCCGTCACCCTACACTACTCACACCTCCTGCGTCCAGGAGAGACGGCGCAGCTGATCGCCCGACCTCCCGCCAGCTCAGCTCCTCTCCAGTGACGTCACAGGGTGACGGCACCTGCTCCATTCCCGTCAGAAATGGTGATTTTGAAAGCACCATCCAGAATGGGCCTTTTGTCTGCCATTTAAAAAAAAAGAAAAAAAAAAAGGAAAGAATAAAACTTGAAAAGAGGTTCTAGTAAAAGCGTCCCGGGAATTACAACAATGACGTAACTGCTCCGGTAACCAGAACCGAGCTGTGTGTGCCCGGGGCGCACCGCCGAGTCTCCGGGGAGAGGCTGCACTGCCCTGCCCGGTGGGAACCAGTTTAGGCGGTGACAGCGACGTGTTACCCAGCGCGCACCGATGGCAGATATGTGTAGGGGAAGGCGCTGGGGATAGGGATGGGGATAGGGATAGGGATAGGGATGGGGATGGGGATGGGGATGGGGATGGGGATAGGGATGGGGATTGTCTGTCAGCGGTGTGCTGTGGACGAGATCAGTGCGGCTTGCAGACGTAATGACGGCGATGACGTGTCAATGCGGGACGGGGAGGGGGGGGGGGGAGTCGCCTTGGGGGCCTGGCTACGCTGGAAGCATTGGGTGTGTGTGTGTGTGGGGGGGGGGGGAGGAGGATATAAGGCAGGGAGGGATGAGTTTGCCTTCACCCCATGCTGAGGGTGACGCTCAGTGACAACACTAATGGCTGGGTCGGATCACACACCCTACCCACATCAAAGCACATCTTCCCATGAGTAACGAGTTACCTGTGTAAACCAACGTTCATAAATCTAATGGCTAACTCATGTAGACTGCAATAAATCACCTTACACGTTACACCACACTGTTATTACAGGTACTTTCTAACTGCATGTTCTGTTGGTGGTCACGGCCAGGAACCCATAGCAACCTTAAAGGCCTTGTAACACCTCACCGGATTGGGGGAAACGGACAGAAACCAAACAAAGTCCGTTTTGTGTCCGTACAAGTTTTGAACATGCACAAAACTAGAAACAGATGCTGCCAGGCTGACGTTTACGGTTCTTGTCCGGTTTGAGTTTGTTTTGTCCGTTGGATATCCGTTCATGTCCGTTTCATGTCCGTTTCATGTCCGTTCGTCCGGCGGTCTTCGCAACACTTTGACACATTTTAATACATTTTGATACTTATCACCACCAAACTAGACAATTTTGTCCGTTACTCAATCCGGGGAGGTGTGACAACTTAAGTTTTAGGGTAAGAATATTTTCCTTTTTTGCCTGAATTGAATTTTATCTATAGATGCTTTTTTCAATCATTGCTAGTAGGTTTTCCTATGTAACATACCTAGCGAAGGATCGTGACATTGTACACGGAAAAGAATAGAATGTCATTGTACAAAATGGGCATTGTCTAATGATTATTGGTACATTAATAACCCGTGTCCATACATGTTTCCAGGACGTGAAAAGCCAATAAACAAACAAAATGAGCATCGTGCAGGTAGCAACCAGATACACTCACTGATAATAAAGGACAGATATAATAGAATAGACAAACATCAGGTAAGGTAATTACAGGACATAGCGTGGATATCCTTGGTTTATCCGGCTAGTTCTTAGTAAAGTAATGCTAGGTACACACCTACCATTTACGACTCGCGCCCTAAAACTTGCGACCCGACCCGCTTATAACTGAAAAGGGGCCGATTCATTTTTCGAATCGCGAATCGCAATCGTAAGGAAGCACTTTTAGCCCTAAAATTGAGTTTTAAGTCGCGAATCGCAATCGGTAGGTGTGCTAGGGGAGTGCACACCTCAAGACTTTTTGGCAATTTTAGATCGAATACGGTAGGTGGGTGCAGAAAAACGGTAGGTGTGTACCTAGCATAAGCGGCCCGTTCATTGGTTATGGCGCATATATAGTATAGTTATACGAGTCTTACCTTGGTACAGATGATGGATAACTGTTGTTTTACCGAGGTATAAGCCTCGGATAGATGTGGGCTAGGGAGAGGTAAGCACGTCCGGTACCAGCAATCTTAACCTACTTATTGAGGATAAAAATGACTTTCAAACAATGGATACTATTACTTTACCGAAAAGGTACACCAACGGAATAGATGTGGCAGGGTGTGGCGGGAGGGCCCTAGCCCACATCTATCCGAGGCTTATACCTCGGTAAAACAACAGTTATCCATCATCTGTACCAAGGTAAGACTCGTATAACTATACTATTTTACCTCGGTAAACAGCCTCAGGCTAGCCTCAGGCTAGGGAGACCTTTACATAATTCATTTTTATCCTTAATATCATTCTTTCTTATTATTATAACATTCTAAATTTTTGTTCTCACCTATTCTTGTTAGTTGGCGAGAAGACGCTTTGCAACGCCGGTAGGCTTTTCTAGTCGTTTATTATAATGTTTTGCAAACGACTTAGCCGTCTTCCAGCCTGCATGCGCTAGTATTCTTTTCACAGAAATACCAAGCACCCGTGCCTTGGAGACCATGGCTCCTCTAGTTGAGTGGGAAGAGTATTTACTCGTATCCACTCCAGCCAATTTCAACACCGTAATTGTCCATCTGGCAAGTGTGTCTCGTGAAATCGCCTTATGTGGCTTTATAAAGCTCACTAATAGTTGTTGTGATGCACGTAAATCCTTTGTCTTGTATATATAAGCCCGTATGGCCGACACAACACATAATTTCCGATCATTCGGAAAACAGTCTAAGTGAACCGTTGATAAAGGGTCACCTAACGTGTTCGATTTGAGCAATTTTTCTAAATCAAACGTAGCTTGTTGCTTGTCTATTTCTAATCCAGTTAAGGATAAAGCAACAATCGTCTGTCCTCTGTGTCCGGTTACTAACAATAACAGGACCGCGACCTTAAAACCTAACTGTTTTATATCTAACCACGAGTTGTGAGGCCAAGCCTGAAACAACTTAAATACTATAGAAACATCCCAAAACCGACTATACTTTGGTTTTGGAGGATTCCTTTGATAAATTGAACGAAGTAAATAACAAATAACATTATGTTTTCCAACTGTTTCGCCATCAATTCTAGGTAATATAATTGATAACGCACACCTCGCCGCATTAATCGATCCAAAGGAAAGTCCTTCATCCTCTAGAGAACGAAGAAACCGAGCTACTTGTGAAATCTTTGGATTTGTTGGTTTAACTTTCATTAACAAACAATGTACACCCCATTTCTTTAAATAGGTTGTATACATTTTGACAGTTCCTGGCCTCCAGGCATCCGATACTATCCTATCCTCAGTAATTCTGTCCAATCCAAATTGCTGTAGCTGCTTCCTTAGAAAAGGAATGCCAATAGGGGCGTCGTTGACACGTCGCCGTGAACCACTAGCGGTCCGTGGTGCGTCAGATTCCCGAGTTTTCTTGGGAATCGTATACGATCTTTTGCCAGTTGTGAAACTGCTGGCAGCCAAGGTTGCGTGTCCCAATCGGGCACCACCAGTATCGCATGTGTCCCTTCCAAGCCGATTTTTCTCACA
>CM059186.1:116371034-116394692 GCA_030323885.1 Branchipolynoe longqiensis | reverse complement strand
AGTGTTGTCCATTGAATACACATATCAACCCACACACACTCACTCTCACACTTACTCTCACATCACTCTTACACTCACTCACACATCAGCACATATGCACACACTCACACACCCACACTCAGCAACGCATACAACAACACACACGCACACACAGAAAGTTTTTTTTATTTAACGACGCCTCTAGAGCACATTCATTTTTTTATCATCAGCTATAGGACGGCAAACATATGGTCATTCTGATGTATTTAATTTGAGGAAACCCGCTCACGGGCGGCACATAGGTTAGTTACTCTTTCCAATAAACAGCAAAGGGTCTTTTAAAAGTTTGATATGCACTTTCCCACAGACAGGACAGCACAACCACAGCTTTTGAGTGGAAAAGTTGTGGTAGCGCACTTGGTTGGATGACGAAAATAGCCAACACGGCAAATACAGCAACACTTTCTCACACCGACTCACTTCCCGCCCCCCCCCCTACCCCCCGCCATTTGCCGCGGGTAAATAGACGTCCCGAATTAACGGGGCACACGTCACATGACAGACTGTGCTGAGCTGGTTGCGTAGATTAACACCGGTGATTTGGGACGGTGATTCATGACCCTCTGGGAACCAGTCGGGAACCAGCCGGGAACAAGCCGGGAACTAGCCTGGAATCGGTTACCATAGCAACCGACTTGAGACAATGAGATCATACCATGACGGTGTGACTTCAGCTGCATAAACCCCGAAAACACAAACACGCACGCACGGTACGCACACACATAAATACATACAGAAACACACAGGACATTGCTGCATAGCAAGCTACTATTAATACTAATCAATTTTATTTTAAGGTGTTTGGAAAGCGCTTTCCGTTTTCTTTGTAGTTAAACTGTATTTAAAAAAAAGAAAAGCCAACTTGATATACTCCGTTTAAAAAAAATACGGTTTCCTTTACATTGATTTTGAGAAAGGTCAAAGTAATTTATTTTAGGTTACTGTGCAACAATGATTCACAATAAGATGCTTGTGAACTCATGGAATATCAGTTAAAAAGTTGCTTGCTGCTGTGCTAATGAGTTGAGACCTAAACTGTAGTGCACACCACAGTATCTTGCCATTTTAATGTTGGTTGATTGATTTTTTTGAGTTTTACGTCCTTGTAACATCTAAGGTCATATCAGGACGGGTACCGACTTGCGACAGTATGCATGCGTGGCGACTTTATAGTGCTGCCCCAATGGGAAATCAGGCTGCCGGCACCATGACCCGATTATCCCACCCCGATAACTGAGCCAACCAGTCCTATCCTATTAATGCCGAGCGCCAGGTTAGGAAGCAACAAATATCAACTTTATAGTTATTGGTTTGACTCGACCGGGAACTGAACTCCCGACCTTCCGATTAGGTCACCGTGCCCGGTTGGCCATTCTAATGAGATATCATATCAAATTGCTTTCAGATTATCTTATTATCATAACAGTCTATCATAATGTGATTTAAAATCTACAAAATTCTATATACAGAATCTGTTAATTTTATTGTGTTCTTACTGTGATATTTGATGGCATTCAAATGGAGATTCAAAGGAGAAATATCTTGCAACTATAATTATTTACTAAATGGTTACCTAGCAACCGCTAATTGCATCTGAAGGCAAAGAAAGCTGTGACGGAGCCTTTGTTATGGCTTGAAATGACCCCGGGACAAACGAAAGGCAAAAGTGTGAATAAGTTAGTTACTTGTTGGAGTTTTACGGCCTGGCAACATCTAAGGTCATATCATGACGGGGAAAGTCTGAATAAAGCCGTGACGATTGATAGTGAAGTAGTCTGCGCTAACCTCTCAGGAAAGAAGCTACATAGACAGGTAGGCGTGGGTAGGGTGGGGACATCACGGACCCTAGGTGGCATAATGGTTAGCACACTGGCCAGAAACGCAAGAGATATGGGTTCAATTCCCACTCTAGGCGCAATATTTCCAATTTTCATAATTCCCACGACAATATCTTAGTGAGGTCGGCGCAGGTAGTTTATTAGCTTTACCACAAATCAAGTCTTCGTAAATATATGGCACAATTACTTAATTAGAGTTTGCGGAAATAAACTTGTGATTTGATCACCATCCTGCTTTCCAATTATTTAATCCATGGCATTAAAGAGGGGAGAGCGGAAAGGGTAAAGGGGAGAGGGAGAGGGAAGAGGGGAGGGGGGAGGGGGGGAGAGGGAAGGGGAGAGGGGAAAGGTTAAAGGGGGGGGAGGGGAGATGGGGGGTAGGGGGGAGAGGGGAGGAGGGGGGAGGGGGGGGGGAGGGGGGGGAGGGGGGAGGGGAGAGGGGATGGGAGTGGGGAATGGGAAAGGGTGAGGGGAGGGAGATGGAAAAGGGGATAGGGGAGAGATTGAGATAAGGGAAGAGGAAGGGAAGGGATGGGGAAGGAGATGAGAAGGAGAAAGGGGGTGGATGGAGAAGGGGAAGGGGACGAGGAAAGGAAAGGAGAAGGAGAAGGGGAAGGGAAGGGGAAGTGAGGGGAAGGGGAAGGGGAGGGGGAAGCGGAGGGGGAAGGGGAAGGGGAAGGGGAAGTGGAGGGGGAAGGGGAAGGAAGGGGAGGGGAATGGGAGGGGAAGGGAAGGGGAAGGGGGGAGGGGAAGGGGAAGGGGAAGGGGAGGAGAAGGAGAGGGAGGTGCATGGAGAAGGAGGGGAAGGGGAAGGGGAAGGGGGAGGAAGGGGAAAGGGAAGGATGAAGGGGAAGGGAAGGATAAAGGGGAAGGCGAAGAAGACGGGGGAAGGGAAGGGGAAGGGGGAGGGAGTTGTGATGTGCGAGGTGTGAGGAGGAAGGGAGAGGATGTGTTGGTGGGGGAGGGGGACGGTGGGGGGAGCTAAAAGCGATGGTGAGGTGTAGAAAGGGCTGACAAAGAGGCAATATTAATCAGGCACCTACTTGCCTTACTTACCCCCCCCCACCACACACACACTCACCCGCTCACCCTCACACACATTGCCCTCCTTACAGAGAAAGGGAAACCCCGCAGCTCACCCCGTGAAGAGAATGTCCATGTATACACCCGGTGCTCGAAAATGGCGGCAATTACATCCGAGGTGTGGGCACGGATTCCTACCGCCACAATTAGAGAGCGGTAACGGCGACCGTGACCCTGCACGTTATCTTTGATCAGCGAACGGGCAATGCCTAAAAACATTCTCTATTAATAACAGCCGCTTTGACTTTGAAACCTTAACGAGCCTTTCAAAAGCCCCGTTATTTGCTCGTTACCTTCGTCATAACTTGTCATGCTGCGTCTGTCAGATAAGGGTAGCTAGGTAGCTGCCGCCACGAGAGCGCCCCCTGGCGACAAGGCCGCACACTAAGGTGACACTAGTCGACAGTGTGTGTTGAAGGCGGTGTGTGCCATTTGCATTCTAATGTGTTCAAATATTTCTTTTGTTAATTGTTTGTTTGAGGTTATGCGTTAGACTGATACATGTGTTTATTAAATGCAGAAATAGTGTTTATAACACATTCTCTGTGGTGATACAGCGCGACCCATTTTTGTTTGTTTGGTACATTAATTGATTCAGCAGGAGAAATTTCAATCTCGGACGTTTGGTCTTCCTCATTCCACTGCTCCTTGCCCTATCCTAATAATGCAGAGTTCCTGGCTAGGAAGCGACAAGTATCAATGATTAAGTCACTGGTTTAACTCGACCAGGGTTCGAACCCGTGGATTCGAATCCCCACGACCTACCATTTGGTTTGATAAAACACCAGTCAATCTACTACTTGCGACCAGGAAAAAAGGGTTAGTCGCAAAGAGGTCGCAAATGAATGCAACATGGTCGCAAGCAGTCGCAAAGTTTGTTTGTTTGTTGTTATTTTACATACTAGCAACATCTAAGGTCATATCAGGATGGGTACCGACTTGTGACAGTGCGCACTCATGGCGACTTTATAATGCTGCCCCACTGGGAGACCAGGCCACCAGCACCATGACCTGATATCCCACTCAGCCACATTATCCGGACACTGAACCAACCAGTCCTTGCCCTATCCTAATAATGCCGAGCACCTGGCTAGGAAGCGACAAATATAAATTTTTAAGTCATTGGTTTGACTAGACCAGGGTTCGAACCCACGATCCGACGGACTACCAACACGGGAGACGGACGCTCTAACTCATTCGGCCATCCCGCCGCAAAGTTGTCCTCAGTATTTGCCGACCTCATTGCGACCATTTTGGTCACAAGGAGGTTGCAGCTGCTGCACTAAAATAAAAACCTTACAAAATGGTTGCCCAGAGGTCGGTGACCATTTTCATAGGTTCTTTTGGTCGCATGGAGATCGCCGATGAATATGGGTTCTTTGATCGCAAGCCGTAGTGTGACTGAGGCTTTACACTGACATTGGATCGATACCCAACGACCTGCATGGTTTGATAAAACTGATATTAGACTGACCCAGTCTGATATATCACTTCTTTTTGTATTTTGGTGTCTCCTCATTTATGCAAATGTATGAATCATGTCTATGGCTATCACTGTTTATGGCCGGAAGACCCATGCTTTGGCGATGACAAAGTTAGTATTCTGAAGAATAACAACTATTTACTCCTCCCCTGTAATAAAAAGAATGTGAGGTCCGTTGGACCTTTAGAATGTGAGTGTAGCAACCTCGACCTCAGCCCGGCTAATATCTACTCTCGGGTCTCAAATTCCATAAGGAAATAAGTGGAGGAGTAGTACTAATATCACGCACTCTTGTGTTTAGATTGGAAAAGGACTGAACGAACATAACCCAATCTATTATCGCCCATTTCTTCAGCCCCACGATGCAACCAGGCCAGCAAGCCACCGTCCAACGTACCACATACTGTCACAAGTAGTTACTTCATGGAGCAGTACGTTCGCATGTGTGTGTATGTATGTGTGTGAGTGTGTATGCATGTGTGTGTGTATGCATGTGTGTATGTGTGTGTATGTGTGTATGTATGTGTGTATGCGTGTGTATGTGTGTATCTGTATGTGTGTATCTGTATGTGTGTATATGTGTGTATATGTGTGTGTATGTATGTGTGTATGCATGTGTATGCATGTGTATGCGTGTGTATGTGTGTATATGTATGTGTGTATGTATGTGTGTATGTGTATGTGTGTGTATCTGTATGTGTGTGTATCTGTATGTGTGTGTATATGTATGTATATGTATGTATGTGTGTCTGTGCGCGAACCAGTATGTCTGTTGGTTGATTGTTGGAGTTTTACATCCTGGCAACATATCGAAGGTCATATCAGGACAGGTACCAACTTGTGACAGTGCGCACTCATGGTGACTTTTATAGTGCTACCCCACTGGGAGACCAGGCCGCCAGCACCATGACATGTCATATTATCCTAACACTGAGCCAACTGAGTCCTTGCCCTATCCTAACAATGCTGAGCAACTGGCTAGGAAGCGACAAGTATAAAATTGTATAATCATTGGCTTGACTCGACCAGGGTTCGAACCCACGATCTACCAAAATCAACTCATTCGGCCTTCCCACATGGTCCCAGTTTGTGTGTGATGGGGGTTGGTGGGCGGGGGGGGGGGCCCCCCCGTTGTACTGTTTGTTCTTACTCAACACACCCTCTTATATATTATTCTGGCCACTCTTTATTTAATGTTACTAAACAGAATAGTGTGGGCTGATACTGGCAGCACGTCGTGTTCTCAATTAACCCATATTGCTAGCCGTCACGACAAAAAAAACCAACAATACACATACAAAAAAACTGCCACATGGCGGGCTGTGATGAATAGGGCCGGGTTCTTCAAGCTCAGCGTGTGTTTTTCATCGAAATATACCTCCAGGCCCCACCCCCACGCCCACCACCCCCACACCGTCGTGTGCTTGGGAAGGAGCAGGGGGCGAGGGGCATGTCAATTTTAGTGAGGCTTCTCTTGTGACATAAGTAGACTTTCAGAGTATCTGATCAAAAAAATGGCGGGAAAATGCCTGAACTATCTACCAATCGCAGCGCCATTTTACATAGCTTAACCCCCTGGTGTTAAAATAGGGCAGCCATATACAAGATTGCCCTTGATTTCTTACGCCACTGAGCTGACATTAAAGTTGCATAGTCCGATGGTTTTGAATTTCGGTATTTTTTCTGAGATAAATATATTAGATCGATCACTAGTATCTACTTTACATTAGTTCAAAGTTATTTTTATTTTAAATGGTAAACTTTTGAGATATTTTGAGTTCAAACATGGAACATTAGTTTTGGCAAGCTTGTCAAAACTCTGACACCATAGACTTCTGCAGTAACAGGTTCAGTTAAATTGACTCAGTATTGCCCTATATGCAGAAACAAATGCTTAATAAGTGCAACAGTATCTAAGTTAGATATGTCAAATCAAATCTAGCTAATTGGTTTTGTTTTGAAAATTTGATATTTCATCAGACTATGCGGCTTTAAGAGAGTGCCAGGAAAAACATCAAGTTGATTTGATCAAATCGGCAAAAAATAATTTGGGTTTGATCAAATTGGCAAAAAATAATGTAAATAGACCCTCTCCTACTGAGTCCCAAGGGTGACTACATGATTTCAGCAAACAATCATCCATTACACCACTAAAACCGAATGGGGCCGTTTTCGGTGCCGCAAGTTTGTTGCTTGACGGAGTTTTATGTGCTGGCTACATCTAACGTCATATCAGGACGGCGGTGACGCAAGAGGTCCGTTCACTGTTACTAAGACAATTTAATCAAACCTGTTCTTGCTGAAGCCTACGGTGTCAGAATTTTGACGTGAATGCCAATATTAATGTAGCATGGTTTCACTTCAAATATCGCCAAAGTTAGCCATTTAAAATAAAAGCTACTCAGAACTAAAGAAAAGGCAGTTATACAATAATGATCAACCTGAACAAGGTATTATATCCTTTTTTTCTTCTTTTAAAATGGCCGAAACACAAGTCAAAGCCATCAGACTATGCAACTTTAAGCAGAGCTCAATGATTAATGGGAACTGATTAGGGTGGGTGTGATTAAAGCTGCATAGTCCGATGAAATCAGCAAATTTTCAAAACCAAAACAATTATCTAGATTTGATTTTACATCTCTAACTTAGATACTGATGCACTTATTAAGCATTTGTCACCACACAGAAGGGAATAGTGAGGCAATTGAATAGATCATGTTACTGCAGAATGCTATGGTGTCAACGTTTTGGCAAGCTTGCCAAAATTAATTTTGCATGGTTGCACTTCAAATATTTCAAAAGTTAGCCACTTAAAATAAAAGTTACTTCAAGCTAAAGTAAGGTACATTATAAGGATCAACATAACGCATTTATCTCAGAAAATTTCTGACACTTGAACCCATCGGACTATGCAACTTTAACCGCCCACCTGATTACGTCAAGGGACTGCCCCGGGCCATTCTTCCCTTCTGCCGGATACTGATCCCCAACGGTCATTTGCATACGCTCCACACAACCCTGCATGTAGGCATGTGATTGCTGCTATATGGTTGCTTGATTGTTGTTTTACGTCTTGACAACATCTCAGGTCATATCAGGACAGGTACTGACTTGTGACAGTGTACACGTATGGCAATTTTATAGTGCTGCCCCACTAGGAAAATCAGGCTGCTGGCACCATGACCCGATATCCCACTCAATCATATTATTCTGACACTGAGTTAAACAGTCCCTGCCCTATCCTATTAATGACGAGCGCCTGGCTTAGAAACGCCAAGTATCAATTTTGTAAGTCATTCATTTGACTCGACCGGGAACCGAATTCCCGATCTCCCGCACACGAGGCCTGCGCTCTACCGATTCGGCCACCGCGCCTGGTATTTGCTGCTATAGTATCTCCATGCAAGACACAACAAGCAGGTCTATGTTTGAAGTACATAGCTGGAGGTAGAGGGCGCTGTGGAAGAGAGCAGTGAAGAAGAGGGCAATGAAGACGAGGGCAGTGAAGAGGATAGTGACGAGGATAGTGAAGAAGAGGGCAATGAAGCTATGGGCAATGAAGATGAGGGCAGTGAAGAAGGCAGTGAAGAAGGTAGTGAAGAAGAAGGCAGTAAAGAAGAGGGCAGTAAAGAAGAGGGCAGTGAAGAAGAAGGCAGTGAAGGAGAGTGCACTGAGTAGTAAGAGGGCCCTCGGAAAGAGGGCCTTGAAGAAGAGGAAAAATAGGGCAGTAAAATTGAATCGTCGGACACAACAACAAAAGACCGACCCAGTTTTTGTACAACCAGCCCAGGTAAAGCGGGGCACCAGGAGCACTGGCAAGAAGCATGACTCGACCCTTGCCTCTGGGCGCTCATCAATTGCTGCGCATGCTCATCACTTAATGCGCATGCTCATCATTTGCTGCAAATGCCCACCGGGGTGCGCTCACACTGCTCCGCCGCCCGCCGCCCGCCGCCCGCCCCTGCATGCTGCCCCTCCGGCAAATGCAAATTTAATTTTGATGGTCATCAATTACCAGTGAACAGCGCATGCTGTATTAATAATTCGCGCCGACCCACCTCAGCTACTTGGTGTCCATCACAGGACCCGGTCGGCCTGCCTGCCTGCCTGCTTGCTTGCCTGCTTGCTTGCTTGCTTGCTTGCCTGCCTACCTGATTGCTTACCTGCCTGCATTTCTGATTACCTGCCTGCCTAACTGTATGCCTATTTCCATGACTGTATGTCTACAACCATGACTGCCTGTCTGCTTGCCTCGCTATTTGCCTGCCTGCCTTCTTGCCTGACTTCCCGATTGCCTGCCTGCCTGGTTGTCTGCTTGCCTGAATACCAGCCCTAGCGACATGCCTCGCTATAGTAATTGAACGGAAGAGGGTAGTTGTGGGTTGGGTGGGAATCAATTAAACCTCCCCAAAGACACAATTATATAATTATGTAGCAGAATTAATTAATGAGTGAGTAAATGAGTGAGTGGCGCTTTCATGTCTTCGCAACATCTGTGGGCATGTATGGATCGGAAGGGTAGGAGTCCGGAATTTTGAGTGGGCTACTATGTGGAAGATGTGGAAGATGTGGAAGATGTGGAAGATGTGGAAGATGTGGAAGATGTGGAAGATGTGGAAGATGTGGAAGATGTGGAAGAAATAATAAAATCACTTCACTACACTAGAATAGTATAAACGTAATGCTACTAGTTTCTCCCAAGGAAAGAGCCCCCCCCCCCCGCCACTCGCCTTCATTACCTCCCTGCCACCTCACATTGACACATATATTGATATACAGACAAGACATACAAATAGACAAACACACAGATAGGCAGATAGGCAGATAGACACATACAGACATACATATATGTACAACGTCAGTTAAATTTTGCCACAGATGTAACCAATTCAAATTACGGAGATCAATTTTGTTATCATTTTACCATTTCTAATTTTGGTAATAAGTTAATATAAACACAAATATAAGAAACACCAAATTGACAGGATAAATTCTACTGACGTTTCATCATGACTATGCCGCCGACATGGTGGTAAACAATCACAAACCAATCACTCAATTACAGACGGACAGATAGACAGATGTTTGTTTGTTTGTTTGTTTGTTGTTTTACGTCCTAGCAATATCTAAGGTCATATCAGGATGGGCACTGACTTGTGGCAGTGCGCATTCATGGCAATTTTATAGTGCTGCCCCACTGGGAAATCAGGCCACCGGCACCATGACCTGATACCCCACTCAGTCACATTATCCTGACACTGAGCCAACCAGTCCTTGCCCTATCCTATTAATTCCGAGCGCCAGGCTAGGAAGCGACAAGTATCAATTTTAAAGTCATTGGTTTGATTCGACCAGGGTTCGAACCCACGAACCTATGGGTTCGGATGGCCCGATCTCCCAAAACAGGAGACCATCCTGTCTGGTCCCACACAGACAGAGACAGACAGACAGAAAGACAGACAGAGACAGACAGCCAGCCAGACAGACAGACAAACATACAAAGAGTGACGGGAGAATCGCATACTGACATACTTCTGGAGAAGGAATTGTGTCATTAAATCCATCAGTTCCCAGTACCTACTTAGTTCTCCTCTCAGCCCGGTTTCTAAACCTCACAACACTGCAGGGCACAACTTGAAAAAAATGGCACACTCTCAATATCATTGCGCCCCTCTTGTCTACTGCCTAATCACACCTCGGCTACGGCGTCCGCCTCTCCCTCCGCCCGCGCAAATAGTTCCGTCCACGGACTACGACCGGGGCGCCCCCTCACGATCGTCCCCCCCCCCCCCCCAAAGCCTATCCCTCCATCCCAGCCCCTCCTCCAGCCCCCAATTCCAGCCTCTTCCCCCATTCACCATGCCCAGCCCAGCCCATCGCCTAACCGCCGCCCCTCATCCGCCTCAACTCCTCTGAGACCCACTCCTTCCAAGACACATGCCGACATGTTTGCTTCGTCACGCGAGCGCCTCGTTCTGAGAGACGCGCGTGTGTGTGTGTGTTGACGTGGGTGTGGTGGGGATGGGGGTGGAAGGGTGGGGAGGCTTGTTAGTTGGTATAGAGGCAGTACACACGGCCCCAATGGAAGCGTCTGTGTGACCTAGTGCCATACGACGTCTGGCTCGCACTGCAACGCAGGGAATCGTCAATTACAAATACAGCCGTCTGTTCATTTCCACTTTAATCACGAACATGACGAAGAGGAGGGAATGGTGGTGTGGATGTGGGGGTGGGGGGGAGATAATTTCATGCGGATAAAACAAAGAATCACAGCATGAGAAAAGCCAATCAAAGCTGGCCAAGGATTTAATTATTCTAAGAAATGCGCCTTTCTAGGTGTGCTCCCCGAGCCTCAGGTCCAATGAAGACTGCCACTGTGCCAGTCAAGACTGGTTCTGCACTACTAGCAGTAGTAATGCCACAGTGTGCAATCAAGCGTGGAGGATGGTGGACGATGGGAAGCGTAGTGGGCTAAGCAGACAGAGGTGGTATCAATACCATTAACGTATCGGTATGGTTAACCTATATAAGTTATACCTCCAGCGGACGCTACCGCAATAACTCTCCCGGCATTATGAACCCCTCTCCGCTAAAAGTGCAGGACACTGCGTGCAATAATGAACTCTCCCTCCCCTACCAGTAGGAAACACTGCTATGAACCCTCCTTCGCTAAAAGTGCAGGACACTGCGTGCAATAATGAACTCTCCCTCCCCTACCAGTAGGAAACACTGCCGGCATTATGAACCCCTCCCTCCGCTAAAAGTGCAGGACACTGCGTGCAATAATGAACTCTCCCTCCCCTACCAGTAGGAAACACTGCTGGCATTATGAACCCCTCCCTCCGCTAAAAGTGCAGGAGACTGCGTGCAATAATGAACTCTCCCTCCCCTACCAGTAGGAAACACTGCCTTCATTATGGAACCCTCCCCCTGCTAAAAGTGCAGGACACTGCGTGCAATAATGAACTCTCCCTCCCCTACCAGTAGGAAACACTGCCGGCATTATGAACCCCTCCCTCCGCTAAAAGTGCAGAACACTGCGTGCAATAATGAACTCTCCGTCCCCTACCAGTATTATGAACCCCTCCCTCCGCTAAAAGTGCAGGACGCTGCCTGCAATAATGAACTCTCCCTCCCCTACCAGTGCAGGACGCTGCCTGCAATAATGAACTCTCCCCCTGCTACCAGTAGGAAACTCTGCCTGCAATAATGAACTCTCCCTCCCCTACCAGTGCAGGACGCTGCCTGCAATAATGAACCCTCCGTCTCCTACCAGTGCAGGATGCTGCCTACATTAATGAACCCTCCCTCCCCTACCAGTAGGAAACACTGCCTGCATTAATGAACCCTCCCTCCCCTCCCATTCTAGTTCTAAAACTGAGTATGGTCAAAGCACGGCGCTGAAAGCTAGAATTTCAGTGTAGAAACGACATCAAAGGAGAGATAGAGAAATAGGGTTCAAATACTAACCGTATTCGAAATAAATGAAATTAATATATAAATATATATCACGGAGTATAATTAACTCGCCCACTCTACTCTCCACTATTCGCCCCACCTACCCGTAACCAGTAATTCAATCACACAGTTGGCCTCTCAAATTACACCCCAAAACAGAGACGCAGTAAAACAACCAAAAACAAGCAAAATAAAACCCCAAAACAAAAAAAAACAAAAAAAAACAGTGTACCCAGGCCGCGTTTGTTAAAGTTGCATATTCCAATGGCTTTGAGTTTCTGATGTATATTTTAGATAAATATATTAGGATGATCATGTTAGATCTATCTTCCTTTGGTGTGCAGCAACTTTAATTTTAAAAGTGGGGATGATTGAAGTGAAAACATGTTAAAGTAATTTGTTTTTTTATACTGAAAAACTGAAATGCTGGACATAGGCTCTGTTTACCCATTTCGTGCACATCACAGGGGCATCAAACTGTGGTAAAGTTGTATGTGAGTACAGTAGAATCAAAGATGGATATGCAGTGCTTTAATTTTGAAAATGGTAGGCATTCATCGGTTGCACAGCCCCATGGTTTTAACTTCCAGCCCTTTTTTCTTTCTTACAAAAAAAAGATAAATACATCAGGTTGATTTGTATAAACGACGTTACTATACTTTGAGAAACTTACTATGAATGGATAACTTTGGAAATATTTTAAGTGAAAACAAGAAATTAATTTTTGCATGCACACCAAAAATCTGATATCAAAGGCTTCTGCAGCAACATGTATTAAATAAGGCTTAGTATTCCCTTCTATGCAGCAACAAAACCTTTATCTAAGTTGGATATTTGGATGAAATATTTTGCCTTCGAAAAAATGTTATGCTTTCATTGGACTCTGCAATCTTTAATATTTAAGTGGGTTATATCAACCTGGTGCCCTTAGTGAGTGTTTTTCACACGGTGTCAGGTAGTAGAGCGACCCGACTGATAAGAATCTCTATACAGTACAACCCCGTTAAACCAAGCTCCGTTAAACCAACACGATCGGTTAATCCAAACTTTTTTCGTCGGCCCGGCAAAACACTACCATTTATCATATAAAAACGTTGGTTAAAGCAAAGTCGGTTAATCCAAACTATCGCTTAATCCAAACAAAATTGTCGTACCTCAGGCCACTTCCGGTACGGTTATAAGGTATTCCGAGACCCCACCGAATTTGTTATATGATAAATGGTAGTATTTTGAACGAACCCTAGAAATTTGTTTGGATTACCCGATCGTTTGGTTTAACCGAGGGTTATATTGTATGTACATAAAAAACAATAATCAAAGTGTCCACATACATTGTATATACGCTCTTACTCAAAGTCAAAGTCAAAGTCAAAGCCAAAGCTCGGTTAGACCAATGATCGGTTAATCCAAACAAATTCTAGGGTCCCTTCAAGTTTGGTTTAACGCGGTTATACTGTATACATAAAAAGGAGTAAAAATGCACAAAAAACACTGCAACTGTGGCAACTTACTTTCTTTTTATTTGGGTTCACCTTTTCAAGAAGCTTCCTCACTCTCCAAAAACACAAGAAACGTGTCACATGCGCAGGTGAATTATAATATCATATGACACAATTCGCACAGATTGGGTCTCCCGGGTAGTTACTAGAAAGAACACGTAATGCAGTTTCTTTTTCTATTTTCATAAAAATATGGAAATAGTTTAATTATCAAAAGTTGTGAACACCATTGACACTAATGAGGTGAACTTTAGAAAGGTTAATCTAAACAGGGGTATTGAGAGGGTAGTAGGGTGACGGTAAAGTCTGCACACTGGGTGCGGTGGCTGAATCGATAGAGCGCAGGCCTCGCGTGTGGGTGGTCGGGAGTTCGGGAGCTCGGATCCCAGACGAGTCAAACTAATGACTTATCAAATTGATACTTGCCGCTTCCTAGCCTGGCACTCAGCATTAATAGGATATGGCAAGGACTGGTTAGTGTCAGGATAATGTGAATGAGTGGGATATCGGGCCATGATGCCTATGGCCTGATTTCCTAGTGGGGCAGCACTATAAAGTCACCATGAGTGTGCACTGTCAGTGTCACAAGTCGGTACTCATCGTGATATGACTTTAGATGTTGCCAGGATGTCAAACTCCAAACAACCAACCAACCAGCAAAGGCTGCAGCTATCCGTGCTCCACATCACACCTCACCAGTCACACGTCACCAGTCACACGTCACCAGTCACACGTCACCAGTCACACGTCACCAGTCACACATAACCAGTCACACCTCACCAGTCACATATCACCAGTCACATATCACCATTCACACATCACCAGTCACACGTCACCATTCACACCTCACCAGTCACACATCACACCTCACCAGTCACACATCACCAGTCACACACATCACCAGTCACATATCACCATTCACATATCACCATTCATCACATCACCATTCACACATCACCAGTCACATATCACCATTCACACTTCACCATTCACACATCACAGTCACACATCACCATTCACACATCACCATTCACACATCACCATTCACACATCACCATTCACACATCACCATTCACACATCACCATTCACCCATCACCATTCACACATCACCATTCACACATCACCATTCACACATCACCATTCACACATCACCATTCACACATCACCAGCCACACATCACCAGTCCCAAGACCTCACCATTCACACCTCCCATCACACATCACCATCACACCACACCTCACCAGTCACACCTCACCAGTCACACATCACCAGTCACACCTCACCATTCACCCCTCACCAGTCACACATCACACCTCACCAGTCACACATCACCAGTCACATATCACCAGTCACACATCACCAGTCACACATCACACCTCACCAGTCAAAAATCACCATTCACACATCACCAGTCACACATCACCAGTCACACATCACCAGTCACACATCACACCTCACCAGTCACACCTCACCAGTCACACATCACCAGTCACACATCACCATTCACACATCACCAGTCACACCTCACCAGTCACACATCACACATCACCAGTCACAGGGTGCCTCCCTGCTCTCACCAAGTTCCGCTGGTTCCTGAGAATCCCGTGACAAAAAAACCAGGAAATATTTGATGAATTTTCGGGAGTTCTACGGTGATGGGTGGTTTGTGCTAAACCCGGAATGGTCGCAAATTTTGACCATATCCGGGAAAAAATCGGGCAGATAAAAACCCAGAATTTCAGAAGATCCGGAAGATCCTCATATATGCTGAGTGAGGATTAGAGCTGAGACAGCGTGCCTGGTCGCAGCTACAGCTTACTGCTGAGTGAGGATTGGAGCTGATACAGCACGCAAGGTCGCAGCTACAGCTTACTGCTGAGTGAGGATTGGAGCTGAGACAGGGCGCCGGGTCGCAGCTACAGCTTACTGCTGGGTGAGGATTGAAGCTGAGACAGCGCACCGAGTCGCAGCTACAGCTTTCTGCTGGGTGAGGATTGGAGCTGATACAACACGCAGGGTCGCAGCTACAGCTTACTGCTGAGTGAGGATTGGAGTTGAGACAGCGCGCTGGGTCGGAGCTACAGCTTACGGCTGAGTGAGGATTGGAGCTGTCACAGGGTGCCGGGTCGCAGCTACAGCTTACTGCTGAGTGAGGATTGGAGCTGAGACAGGGCGCCGGGTCGCAGCTACAGCTTACTGCTGGGTGAGGATTGAAGCTGAGACAGCGCACCGAGTCGCAGCTACAGCTTTCTGCTGGGTGAGGATTGGAGCTGATACAACGCGCAGGGTCGCAGCTACAGCTTACTGCTGAGTGAGGATTGGAGCTGAGACAGCAGGCCGTGTCGCAGCTACAGCTTACACGGTGCAGGTTGGGGTTGGTGTCCCTCCCAGCCCTAAGGGACATGGATTAAGTACGTCACGCGATATTACGTCACCCACCCCTATTACCTATCCAACCCTATGTCACTGCCACAACTATCTTTCGCACAGACACCCACTCACAAGACCCCCACCCCTACAAGTTATGCAAAAATTGTTATTGCTGTTGTGTTTTTCTCACTATTTAATAAATGGAAATTAAAATGACTCAAAGACATGGTATCTTTCTTTTGCTAGTGAAGCTCTGATCAGTGTTAGCTAAGCCAACATATTATTCACGTAAAAAAAGTATCGGTACATAAAGATCACTCAAACAGGCTCACACACACACACACACACACACACACACACACACACACACACACACACACCACCACCAACACCACCACCATCCCCCCTGCCCAAGTCACGATTAGTATGTTCAGACAATCACAGTTTCACCATGACATAATGATGTGTATCACCCAAATGCACTTTCTACATTTAAGAATTAATGATTACCCCATTGAAATTAAATTTTCTGTATGATCATCAGTTAATATGTTAATATTATCAAATAATATCCCAATAATGTCCGCACCTACCACTGTTAGTTAAATTAAATCAAAATGTTTTTGAAACAAAGTGTCGATCGTTATAGGCTATTCTAGTTTACTTTGTAGTAACGCTTATTTTTTATTATGAATGGACAACTTTGGAAATATTTAAAGTGAAAACATGCTAAATAGACTACATCACGGTTCCAGCGGCGCGGTGCATTGTGGGATGCATCAGAGCAAAACATACCCCCCAAAAGCACATGGCACATGCTAATACACTGGATGCAGCTATGAAATGTGCTAGTTTCAGATCATCTCAGCTCTTGTTTGAAACATAGAATACCAGCTAAAAAAATATATATAATAAATTAAGATATTAATCTTTTATCCAGCATTGCATTTACATCAATATAATCAGCAGATCTTATGCCATGTGCATTTAGATTTAGAAAGATCTAGGCACTCAGACTAGTGTTAGAGCCATAGCCAGAGTACTCAATGCATTGTCAATGGCAGTGAGCAATCTCCATACAGAAAAAGTAAAATATTGATAAAACCACACCACCTAGAGACAAACCGCTTGGAACACATATAGAAAACATGTTTATCAAAAAGATTATATTAAATTGATATGGTTAGGGTTTTGGATTTCTATGAATTTTGAATAAAACTGACGTTTTTCACTGCGCGTATAGGCAAACTCAATGGCCGTACGCCTTTGCTTTGCTCCCAACGCCGTTTTCAGCGCATGCGCAGTCAGAACCGTGATCTAGTTTATTACCATCGGTGTTTATAAAGAAATGAGAGACACCATGGGCTTCGGCAATAACCGCTTGTATTAAATTGTCTTAGTATTTGCCTTCTATGCAGCAACACATGGTAAAGTTGTATAGTCCGATGGTTTTGAGTCTGTGCCATTTTCTGAGATACATATATTAGGTTAATCGTTTTAACCTCCCTTACTTTAGTTTGAAGTAACTTTTTATTTTAAATGGCTAACTTTGGAAATATTTGTAGTGCAATCATGCCAAATTACTTGTGGCAAGCATACCAAAACTGACACCATAGACTTCTGCAGTAACATGTTGGACTAAATTTAAATTGCCTCAGTATTCCGTTCTATATGGTGAAAAATGTTTAATAAGTGGACCAGTTTCTAAGTCAGATATATAAAATCAAATCTAGATAATTGTTTTGGTTTTGAAAATTTGATGTTTTCATCGGACTATGCAGCTTTAAATAAGTACACCAACTGGTATCTCAGTTTGATATGTAATATGAAATATAGGGCAGAGCCTTGGTTTACAAAATGTGATTGAATGATAAGAGATTTTAAAACGCTATATTCCTGGCTAAAGGTGAGAAGAATTTATTCTTTAAAAAAATCTTTTTTTAGAAACTAATATATATTGAAAGGCAGACAGGTAAAACAAACTAATTTGATGCTGTCATCGGATTATGCAACTTTAATGAACGGGGTCCATACCTTTATGAATTTATTCAGCTGTTTTAGCTTATTCTGCCATTTGTCGCTTGCCAGGCTGGCGCTGGGCATTAGTATGTAAAATATTCCGATATTCGGCATAGAGGGTAATACAAGTAGGATCGGGCAACGACTGGTGAGCTCAGTATGAGGATAACGTGACTGAGTAGGAAATCGGGCCATAGTACTGGTGCCCTGTTCTCCCAATGCAACAACACTGATTTTCCACTGGGGCACCACTATAAAGTCGCCAGACGTGCACACTGTCAGAAATCGGTACCCATCCTGATATGACCGTAAATATATCCAGGATATAAAACCCCAACAAACAAACAAACCAAACCCGCTGACTCCCAACATGAGTGTGTGGCATTTCCCCCCACGGATGCGATGATTTCATGAGACATATTTATTTGTTGTGTCATTGTCCCACTACTCCTGGTGTCACCGGTAATAGGAGATAACTTACCTGTGAATCCATCGTTACAGTGGCAGGTGTAGCCCCCCTCGTGCCGCTCACAGGTGCCGTTACCTCCACACGGACTGGAGTAGCACAGGTTCACCTCTGTGTCGCACAGGTACTCCGCCTCCATACCTGAACATGGGCAGAGAAGTGCGTTAGTCAGACCAGGTGAACACGGGATGGCCGAATGAGTTGAGCACCCATCCCCTTTTTTGTTAGATCGAAGCAAACCCTGATCGAGTCAACCCAATGAGTTAAAAATGTATACTTGTCACTTAGTAGCCAGGCGCTCGGCATTATTAGGATAGGGCAAGGACTGGTTGGCTCAATGTCAGGATAAGATGACTGAGTTGGATATTGGGTCATGGTGTTGGTGGCTTGGTCTTCCAGTGGGGCAGCACTATAAAGTTGCCATGAGTGTGCACTGTCACAAGTCTGTTCCTGTCCTGATATGACCGTAGATGTTGCTCGGACGTAAAACTCTAAAAACCAACCAACCAAACCAGGTGATCACTAGTTACTCCCGCAGCCCTGTATCGTGTACAGGGCTGCTGTACACAGAAAAGTGTCGGAAGGTCAGCACATGAATTCACAATCTAATATATGCTAAATATATTGTTCAAATACTTATCTATCATAGCCCGCTACATTTTGGAGTGAATAATTTATGAAATCATGTAGATTAATCAAAGTTGAATCAAGCCAGCATCTAGTGGCAGCCATCTTTGTTTGGCAGCATGCTCTCCGAGTTCATCAACTCTGCGCCAATATAAAAAAACGCTGCATATATTGTTACACTTACAGGGCTGCTGAACAACCCCATAGAAAAAGTGTCGGATGGTTGACACATGAATTCACAATCTAATATATGCTAAATATATTGTTCAAACATTTATCTACGATAGCACACTATTTTTTGGGTGCACAATTTATGAAGTCAAGTAGATTAATTCAATTTAAAAGTTGAATCGAGAGCAACTGTGAACAAGTGGTCGCCATCTTTGTTTGGTAGCATTCTCTCCAAGTTCATCAACTCTACACCAATATAGATAAACACTGCATGCTAGAACTGTCATTTTCTGAGTTAAATATATTAGATTGATTGCTACAATCTACATTAAATTAGGTTGAAGTAACTTTGATTTCAAATGACTAACTTTGGAGAGATTAACTGAAGCATAAAAATGAAAAATTAATTGATGGTTGACATAGAGCCATATCATCTGAGCTATTGGTTATATATATCTAAATAAATACATATATCTAACCAATCATAGGGAGTGACAGCGGGTGACATACCCCCCCCCCCCCCCCCGGTGCCAGTGTGGACACCTGGGGCTGGCTCCTTATGGAGCTGAATACATACCGGTGAAGCCTCTTGGACACTGGCAGGCGAAGGCGTTGATGGGGTGGATGGGGCGGAACAGCATGGTGTCCGAGCTGATGAAGGATGAGGCGTTGCCAAACTTGAGGATGGAGACGCACTCTTCGAAGTTCAGGCATGGCTCACGGACACACAGGTTGTCATCAAACGGCAGCACCTGCAGCAAGTGAAGGAGGCAGAGGTGTCAGGTGGCTTCAGGTTCAGACAAGTCTTTAAAATAGCGAGAGCATAATGGGCTATTTCCACCACAAACCCACCCTCTTCAGTTTAAACTAGTCTTTAATGTGGCGAGAGCGTAACGGGATATTTCTACCACAAACCGACCCTCTTCAGTTTAAACAAGTCTTTAATGTGGCGAAAGCATAACGGGCTATTTCCACCACAAACCCACCCTCTTCAGCTTAAACTAGTCTTTAACATGGCAAGAGCGTAACAGAGTATTTCCACCACAAGCCGACCATCTTCAGCTTAAACTAGTCTTTAATATGGTAAGAGCGTAACGGGATATTTCCACCACAAACCGACCGACCCTCTTCAGCTTAAACTAGTCTTTAATATGGCGAGAGCGTAACAGAGTATTTCCACCACAAGCCGACCATCTTCAGGTTTAAACAAGTCTTTCATATGGCAAGCAAAACAGATTATTTCTACCACAAACCGACCCTCTTCACGTTTAAACAAGGCTTTAATATAGTGAGAGCATAACAGAGTATTTCCACCACAAACCCACCTGCTCCAGGTTAAAAAAGGTTTTTAATATAACAAAAGTGTAACGGACCATTTACCCCACAAATGCACCCCGCTTAAGTTTACACAAGTCTTTAATATCAATAATATCCAGAAATAGTCTACAAAGCTGCAATATGTGATATGGGATGTTGCATCAAGGTACCTCAAGAGGGCCACATTATAAAGCCGACAGGCGAGAACCGTCGTAAGTTGGTGCAACATCTTGACATAACCTCAGATCGTGCTAGAATGTCATCTCCACAAATCGAGCATTCAACAAGTGAATCCCAGAGACATTGAACCATGTATACAAGCCGGGTGACATCCATAACCAGCGGTTGTCAGTGTGGGGAACCAGCGTGAGAGCATTCTCCGTATTATGAAACCACGCCATAGACTACTTAGAAATGTCCGGCACGATCAGATCAAGCCGGGTGACATCCATAACCAGCAGTTGTCAGTGCGGGGAACCAGCGTGAGAGCATTCTCCATCTGTATGAAACTACGCCATAGACTGCTTAGAAATGTCCGGCACGATCAGATACACATACATCACTCAGCGCCAACCCAGCCTGTCTACTAGCACAAACAGCAGCACACCCGGCTAGTCACCATTGACTTCATTCAACGCGCTGACTGCCCGACTTTACACAGGTCTGATACCACAAACAGCAGCACACCCGGCCAGCCACCAGTGACTTCATTCAATGCGCTGACTGCCCGACTATACACAGGTCTGATACCACAAACAGCAGCACACCCGGCCAGCCACCATTGACTTAATTCAACGTGCTGACTGCCCGACTATACACAGGTCTGATACACAAACAGCAGCACACCCGGCCAGCCACCATTGACTTAATTCAACGTGCTGACTGCCCGACTATACACAGGTCTGATACCACAAACAGCAGCACACCCGGCCAGCCACCATTGACTTAATTCAACGTGCTGACTGCCCGACTATACACAGGTCTGATACCACAAACAGCAGCACACCCGGCCAGCCACCAGTGACTTCATTCAACGCGCTCACTGCCGGACTTTACACAGGTCTGATACCACAAACAGCAGCACACCCGGCCAGCCACCAGTGACTTCATTCAATGCGCTGACTGCTGGACTTTACACAGGTGTGATACCACAAACAGCAGCACACCCGGCCAGCCACCAGTGACTTCATTCAATGCGCTGACTGCCCGACTATACACAGGTCTGATACCACAAACAGCAGCACACCAACCCACCCAGCATTGACTTCATTCAACCCGTTGACTGCCCGGCTATACACAGGTCCACTACCACAAACAGCAGCACACTCACTTTTTAGTACGATACTTTCGATAAAAGCTGATGCTTAAAGGGTCCAGACAATATCATTAGAAAAGCGCTCCGCGTGGGATGAGCAGCAGTAGCAATTCACCACATTTTGGATAATATGAACGAATATACAAAAACGTATAAAGAAATAAATTACAAATAAATCCCCTGAAAAAGTGCTATATAAACGAGCCCTCATTGATATCTTTGGGCGCAAATCTCCACGACTCGTCGAACTGCCCCCCCCCCCCGCCCTCCGCCTACTGGCCTTGTTATGTCAGATTGGCACGAGGAGGCAGCTTTTAATCTACAAGTACCCCCCCCCCCCATTCCTCCCACCCACCATCAAACACTCACCCCTTCAGCCTCGGGAAGACGCTTTCTTTGCTTTCTGCGCCAGATTCGCAATATTAGGGAAGACAAGAGTGGGGGTGAGGGTGGGGGTGGGGAGAAGGGTGTGGGGTTCTTCTGCTTTGTTGTTCGTTGGCGCTTTTCGTCCTAGAAACATTTAAGATCATGTCAGGACAGGAAACGGGATGGCAGAGGAGAAGTGAGGGTAAGGTGAAGGGTGGGACGGGGGGTGGTGGTGAAGGGGAGGGGGTGGGGAAAAGGTGGGAAGGGGAGGTGGTGGAAGGGGGAGTGGGAGGGGGGAGGTGAAGGGGGAGGGTGAGAGGGGGAGGTGGAGGGGGGTGAGGTGGAAGGGGGGGGGGGTGGAAGGGGGATGTGGATGGGGGGATGTGGAGGGGGGGGAGGTGGAATGGGAGGAGAAGGGGAGGTGGAAGGGGAGAAGGGGAAGGGGTAGGGGATGGGGAAGGTGGGGGGGGGGGTGAGCGGAGGGGAAAGCAGGGAGGGGTGGCGGGGAAGGGACCGGGGAAGGGGGGACCGGGGAGGTGGAACCGGGGAGGGGTACGGGGGAGGGGGGAACGGGGTAGGGGGACCGTGGGAGGGGGGAACCGGGGAGGGGGGTCCGGGGAGGGGGATCCGGGGAGGGGGAAGGGGTAAGGGGTAAGGGGGGACAGGAGGGAGGGGTAAGCGGGAAGGGGGGGTGGTGGAAGGCGGAGGTGAAAGGGGGAGGTGAAAGGGGGAGGTGAAAGGGGGAGGTGAAAGGGGGAGGTGAAAGGGGAGGTGGAAGGGGGAGGGGGAAGGGGGAGGGGGACGCTGGAAGGGAAAGGGGATGCGAGGATGAAGAGCGGGGAGTGGGAAAGGGAGGGGGAAAGGCCCAATACATTCCGTTGTAGCCCACCCGCACGCCCTCCCCAAACACACACGCAACCTGTGTTTCACCATCTGGACAAGACTTTTACCGGCAGTCTGCCATGTTGTTCGGGCCCAATAAATATCCATCTAAACTGTCGGAGAGGGTGTAGAATTCATTACACACACACACACACACACACACACATTCACACAATATAGAAGTGTTATTTGAAATTCACCAGTATAGTGAATTTCAAATATATTTGTCGATAAGTTGTTATCCCTGTCAGATTCTAACACTGGTCAACTTGCGTGTTAAATGTAAAATCGCTCCGCGCAATGTAAACTGGGTAAAGTCCACCACGTGCACGTGACTAGTGACGTCACTGAAAACAAGCAATTGCTGTTTACTGCAAGCAGCCCACAGCAGACGTCTGGTTTAGTCAGAAGACGCTATGTGTCATTCTATAACGATAAATTATGCAATACTCTTTTACAGATTAAGTTTGGCAATGTTATCATTTGCGTTGTTACATCCATTGATCAGTCTAGGAATTCAACACACATAAAACAAAATATTTATAAAAAGGTAGAATCTGCTTTCCACCGCCTCGCATTGATTCACGCCCATGTCACGCTTGATGGTGTGGTCGTGGGGGAAGTGTGTGTGTGGTGGGGGTGTTTTTTGTTATTATTATGGTGGTGGTGGTAGTGCTAGCAACGTCGGGGGAGTAGTTATTGGGGTGGGTGGTGGTGGTGGTGG
>CM059186.1:116339001-116370534 GCA_030323885.1 Branchipolynoe longqiensis | reverse complement strand
ATCGTACATTTTTATTTGTTTTTGTTGTGCCTCTGAAATAAAGTGGGATTGTCTTATTTTATGTGCATTCAGTCTGAATGTGATCGTACATTTTTATTTGTTTTTGTTGTGCCTCTGAAATAAAGTGGGATTGTCTTATTTTAAGTGCATTGAGTCGGAATATGATCGTAAATTTGTGCGTGTTTCAATCTTGAAATGCCGGGTGTGCTTCTATTGGGGAGTATGCTTCTATTGGAACATATACGGTATATGTATATATATATATATATATATATATATGTGTGTGTGTTTGTGTCATTTGTAAAATTTCCTCCGAGCGAGTGGAGGATTGGCCCCACGCAGGAGGTGGAGGGGTGGATGCTGGTACCCCAGCCCCCACACGGATAGGGGAGGGGAGGGGGGGGGGGAGTGCAGGAAACTACATACATTATTACATGCGATAAAGGGTTTATCACTATCCGAATATATGTGTATATTCAGTAGATAGCAATGAGACAACCGAATAGAGTTGGGATCAAATTGATACAATCTCTGGTGGGGGCTTATAATATGTCAACTGGATTAAAAATGAGTCGTTCAATCTAAACGAGAGTGCAAGCCCATTGCATGGACAGAGTAATAGTAAGAATTGCAATAAAATGGCTTGTGTGCCATTGTTATTTATATAAAGTATATTCCACTAAATACCCATATATGAGCAGTTACTTTATTTGAAAAGCTTAACTTTTGAAATATTTGAAAGGAAAACACATCAAGTTAATTTTGGAGTGCACGTCGAGATGGTGCACATCATATTCTTCAGCAAAGACAGTTTGTATTAAATTGACGTAATGTTCCAGCTATGCAGAAATACATGAGTCAAATAGTCACGACGTTGGATGCGTTTGATCAAATCTATCTAATGCCTCGGTCACAAATGCGTTACTGCGTGCTTGCGGCGACCTTAACTCGCCGCATCGGCCAGACCGAACGGTGACCGCACGGTGGGTTGCGGTCGCCGTAGGGTGACCTATGGTTTTTTGCTCACCGGAAATGGTTGCGGTTGTTTTAAGTTATCTTAACTTCGGCAAATCGGAACGCCTCAGGATTAGCCTTTCAAACAACTCAAATCTAAAATCTGTTTCGTTAACTTCCCCTTTATCCTCATAGTCTTCGAATTCCTCTCTTTTCTTTGATTGCCTTTTGGTGGCATTTTGATCTTTATATCTTGAATATCTTCAGTGGATGCATGATGTATTATTTTCTTGCTCGCTCGCTTTTGTTTGTATATTGTGGTGCGGCAAAAAAAACCAATGTAAGATGGCGTACCGTGATCTATGCCTTGCGGTGACAGTACGATTTATGAATAGATCAACCACGGACCGCAACACCATAACATTTGCATAAACCGCAATGGACACCATAGACCGCAGCACCGTACGGCGACTGCAGCATTTGTGACCTAAGCATAAGCGTTTTTTGGGGGGTACATTAGTTGATTAAACAGGGGAAATTTCAATCGCGGACGATTGGTCTTTCTCATTCCACTGCTCCATGCCCTATCCTAATAATGCCAAGCGCTTGACTAGGAAGCGACAAGTATACATTTTTAAGTCATTGGTTTCACTCGACCAGGGTTTTGAACCCACGCTCTACCAACACGGGAGATGGATGCTCTAACTCATTCGGCCATCCTGTCTGGTTAGCGTTTAGGTTCTAAAACTTGATGCCTTAATCGCACTCTGCAGCTTTCAGATGATGTTACTCCCAACAGTCGGTGGACATCGTTATGACCTCAATTGGAACTGGTTGACCCACGTTTCTTCGGCGGTGGTTGGGGAGTTGTGCAGGAGTTCCCCAGCCTTGTGTGATGGCACGCGTGGTCAGCCCCCAAACGAGCAAGCAGATCCAAATGCCAACCCGTCCCACATTCCCATTTCACTATTCTACTTACAGAGCCCCCCCCCCCCGACACACACACTCGCGGCCTGCTGCAAACTCCCATTTGTATGTACTACTCACGGGGAACCGTGGGAATGGGGAGGGGTGGGGGTGCGGAAAGAGGGCAGGGGTGGTAGCGTGAGGGGAGGGGTTCTTCATGGATCTGCTTCTTGAAGAGTGAAATAGGTTTATATGGTAGGGGGGTGGGGGGGGGGCAGGGAGAAGAGGGGAAAGCATGTAGAGTGGGTTATCTGGAGAGGGGGGATGGCGGGCGGGGGGGCATCTAAATGGGGTGAGAGAGGGGAAGGGTGGGGCGGCATGTTGGGTTTGCCAAGAGCTGGACAGGGGGAGGTAATGGGCAGGGGACATTGTAGGTGGGTAGAGTTGGAGGAGGGGGAGGGAAAGCAGGAGGGGAATCAAAGAGATAAGATCTGGAGAGGGGCGGAGGAGAAGGGGCGACGGTATGTGGGATCAGTAGGGCTGAGAGAAGGGGGTAGGGTGGAAGAGGAGAGAGGGCGAGTGGGATCACAGGAGCTAGAGAGGGGAGGGAGGGGGGCATGTGGGTATGTAGGGCTGGAGAAGGGGAGGGCAGGGGAATATGAATGGTTTAACTGAGAGTGTTGAAGAGGGGTGTAAGGATGGGGAATCTGGACCCGGTTAGGGCGGGCGATGGAGAGGGAGGAGCGGGCAGGGAAAGAGGAGGGATAGAGAGCTGGAGATGGAGACAGGGCTAAAAAGAGAGTGGCAGGAGACATGCTCGCTGTTTAGTCCGACTGAAACAGGAGATGGGAGAGAGCGGGCAGGGACATGTGAGTGGGTAGGGCTGGAGAGGGAGAGGGGAGGAGCGGGCAGGGACATGTGAGTGGGTAGGGCTGGAGAGGGAGAGGGGAGGAGCGGGCAGGGACATGTGAGTGGGTAGGGCTGGAGAGGGAGAGGGGAGGAGCGGGCAGGGACATGTGAGTGGGTAGGGCTGAGGGGGAGAGGGGAGGAGCGGCAGGGACATGTAGTGGGTAGGGCTGGAGAGGGAGAGGGGAGGAGCGGAGAGGGAGAGAGGAGGAGCGGGCAGGGACATTGAGTGGGTAGGGCTGGAGAGGGAGAGGGGAGGAGCGGCAGGGACATGTGTGGGGGGAGGGGGGGAGGAGGAGGGTAGGAGAGGGGAGGAGCGGGCAGGGCGTGGTGAGTGGGTAGGGCTGGAGAGGGAGAGGGGAGGAGGCAGGGAGGGACATGTGAGTGGGTAGCTGGAGAGGGAGAGGGGAGGAGCGGGCAGGGACATGTGAGTGGTAGGGCTGAGAGGGAAGGGAGGAGCGGGCAGGGACATGTGAGTGGGTAGGGCTGAGAGGGAGAGGGGAGGAGCGGCAGGGACATTGAGTGGGTAGGGCTGGAGAGGGAGAGGGGAGGAGCGGGCAGGGACATGTGAGTGGGTAGGGCTGGAGAGGGAGAGGGGAGGAGCGGGCAGGGACATGTGAGTGGGTAGGGCTGGAGAGGGAGAGGGGAGGAGCGGGCAGGGACATGTGAGTGGGTAGGGCTTGAGAGGGAGAGGGGAGGAGCGGGCAGGGACATGTGAGTGGGTAGGGCTGGACAGGGAGAGGGGAGGAGCGGGCAGGGACATGTGAGTGGGGTAGGGCTGGAGAGGGAGAGGGAGAGATGGGCAGGGACATGTGAGTGGGTAGGGCTGGAGAGGAGAGGGGAGGAGCGGGCAGGGACATGTGAGTGGTAGGCTGGAGAGGGAGAGGGGAGGACAGGCAGGGACATGTGAGTGGGTAGGGCTGGAGGGGAGAGGGGAGGCGGGCGCGGGCTGGTGGTAGGGCTGAGAGGGAGAGGGGAGGAGCGGGCAGGGACATTGAGTGTGTAGGGCTTGAGAGAGGGAGAGGGGAGGAGCGGGCAGGGACATGTGAGTGGGTAGGGCTGGAGAGGAGAGGGGAGGAGCCGGCAGGGACATGTAGTGGGTACGGCTGGAGAGGGAGAGGAGGAGTGGCCAGGGACATGTCAGTGGGTAGGGCTGGACAGGGAGAGGGGAGGGGGGGCATGGGAAATGTGAGAGGGGGAGAGGCTGAGAGGGGAGGAGCGGGCAGGGACATGTGAGTGGCTAGGGCTGGTCAGGGAGAGGGGAGGAGCATGCAGGGACATGTGAGCGGGTAGGGCTGTAGAGGGAGAGGGGAGGAGTGGGAAGGGACATGTGAGTGGGTAGGGCTTGAGAGGGAGAGGGAGGAGCGGACAGGGAAATGTGAGTGGTAGGGCGGACAGGGATGAGAGGAGAGCGGGCAGGGACATGTGAGTGGGTAGGGCGGTGAGGGAGAGGTGAGGGAGCGTCCAGGGACATGTTGCGTTAGGGCTGAAGAACGGCAGGGGATGGTGGTGGGGGGGCGGGGCATGTCGATCGGTAGAGGATGACAGCGGTAAGGGAAGGACGGGGAGTGGGAATGTGAGTGGGTAAATCTGGAGAGAGGGGCGGGGAGGGGAGGGGTGGGGGATTTGAGTTGCTAGAGCCGGAGAGGGGAGTGGAGGGGTGGGGGAGGGGCTATGTGAGTGGGTAGCATTGGAGAAGGGGAGGGGAGGATGGGGGGGGGGGGATGTAAGTGGAGATCGAGATGGGGTAGGGGAGGGGCAGGGGTGGGGCATGTGGATCGGTAAAGCTGCAGGGCTGGAGGCACGACGAGGGACTAGGATTGCGGGCAGTGACCATACGGCCCGGTCTAATGAATAGATGGTCGTGTCCAGGGACTGCCCCCACCCCAACACACCGCCACTAGCCCCTAACTCCCCCTTCACCCCAAACCACCATCCCACCCACCCACCCGCTACCCTCCCACTAACCCGCCACCACTTAGCCCGATCCTACCGCCGCGTTCCAACAGGGGGCGCCACCACGTACAGCCATCGCGGCGCGAACCCTTTATGTTTAGCGTCATCTGTCGTGTTAAAGTGACCTGCTTTATATATATATATATATATATACATACATGCATACATACATACATACATATATAATATATATATATATATATATATATATATATATATAGATGGTCCGGAACTGATCAGAACCAACCAGGGGCTTGAATGGACACGTCACCTTCCACTCGTGACATTTCCTCGCTGGGAGTTTGAGTGAGGGGTAGAGGGTCAGTGGCGCCAACTGGCGGATACCATGTTTGTTTGTTGGGGTTTAACGTCCTGGGACCGGGCGCGGTGGCCGAATCGATAGTGCGATGGGCCTCGCATGCGGGAGATCGGGGGGTTCGGTTCCTGGTCGAGTCAAACCAATGACTTATCAAATTTATACTTGTCGCTTCCTAGCCAGCTGGTCGGCATTCTGGTTGGCTCAGTGTCGGGATAATGTGACTGAGTGGGATATCAGGTCATGATGCTGGCTGTCTGGTCTCCCAGTGGGGCAGCACTATTAAGTCACCATGGTTGCGTACTGTCACAAGTCGGTACACATCCTGATAAATATATGATAAGACCTTAGATGTTGCTAGGAAGTAAAACGCCATTGCTAAATCACTGAGGAGGTGTTTTCCTTTTTTTTAAATCCAATAATATCACTAGTAATCAGTCACCTAAGGAGTTTAGAAACATTTTACAAAAGAAAGAAAAGCTGCGCAAAGAAGGCAACATTGTTCTTTAAAATAAACTGTCCACTTTGCACAACTAGATTATCATTTCACACACTCAGTTAAGCCCCAGTCACACATAGCTGGACGAGCCCCAGATTTTGAGCCGGACCACCCACGGACCAACGGCCCGGACTGTCCCGGACCGCCATGGATAAAATCACTGTTTTCGTTGATTTTTGCCTCGCAGTCACACTTTCCCGGACGAGCCCCGGACGAGACCCAGACCAAAGGCCGGACCGCCCCGGACCGCCCTGTACCACCCCCGGACTGCCACCGGAATGGCCCCAGATGAGCCCGGACTGGGCCGGACCGGCCCCTGACTAATCCAGACGAGGCTGGAACACCCCCGGACTGCCCCGGACCACCCCCGGACTATCCCGGACCACCCCCAGCTGTCCGGGAGTGGTCCGTGGCTAGGCCAGGGGTAGTCTGGGACAGGCTGGGGATGGTCCAGGTCAAACCGTGGCTCAAAATGACCCCACACCACCCCCGGACAGGCCCGGTCCACCCCGGACCACCCCCGGAATAGCTGCATCACCCCTAGACCACCCCCGGATCAGGCTGGACCAGGCCGGATTGAGCCCGGATCGCAAAATCCCCCGGACCGCCCCGGATGTTTTAAACATTTTAAAACATCTGGCCTCGTCCGGCCCCTGATCCGGGTATGTGTGACTGGGGCTGTAGCGGCACATTCGACATAATATCACCGCACTGTAAACGAACACATGCCTGGTATTTGCTCTGATGTGTTAGATAACATTTAATTGCTTTAAAGTTGCATAGTCCGATGGTTTAGACTTTCTTTCATTTTTTATGAGATAAATATATTGAATCGATTGTTATAATCTAACTTACTTTAATTTGAAGTAACTTTTATTTCAAATGGCTACCTTTTGAGATATTTCAAGCGCAAATATGTCAAATTAGTTTTGGCAAGCACGCCAAAACTCTGACAACATAGGTTCCAGCAGTAACATGTTGTATTAAATTGATTCAGTATCCCCTTCTTTGTGGAGGCAAATGTTTAGTAGGTGCATCATTATCTAAGTTAGATATGTACAATCAAATCTAGATGATAGTTTTGGTTTTGAAAATGTTATGCTCCATTGGTTCGATCTTAGCATGTGTGGAGGTTTGGGAGGGTGGTTGCTGTCTTCTTATCCTATTTGGTGCCAGGCTGGGAAAGTGCATTAAAGAGCACTACTGCGAATCAGCGCTAAACGGGGTAGTCCTAAGCAGGGTAAACCTGTATATATTTAGATCTGAAATTGTATTGTATGTCATCATCATCATCATCATAGCGCCACTATTTTGTGCGGTTGTGCATTTCATAAAAGCTGCTTGTAAAGTGTTGAAGTGCTGCTGGCTTTTGCAAGTTACCAGCGGCACTCTCTCGGGGAACAAATAGAGGTTTCACACCGGCAAGAACATGTCCAGACAGGCGCAAAACTATTTGTCCCTGTAGTGGCTGGTCGGGAGATGTTGGGAGTTCCATACATCAACTGCCCTTAATGCTGCCACAGGGACATGGTTTTCTGTTTAGGGTTTGCTCCCTTAGCCTTTGGTTCTATCAAGAACCTGTACCACAAGGCAGTGGTTTAGAACTCTGCAAGGCAGGGGCATCAAACTCCCTGAGGTATTTTAGCAGGTACGTACTGCAATACCCGCATACCCAAGTATGTATATAGTGTAAAACCTCCCTAACCGACCACCTCCACAGATCGACCATTCCCCTATATCGATCGCTTTTTTGGGTCCCAACAATACCATTATAACCATATTCTAACTCCATAAATCGACCACTTAAAGTCGGTCCCAAGGTCGGTTGATTTAGAGAGGTTTTACTGAATATCCTAATCGCCGTTCCTTAATAACACTGTATTACTCTGCAGTGACCTCTCAGGAAAGGAGTCACATAGACATGTACACTGAGGTAGGCATTGATAGCATTGTAGAGTTGGTACCTGGATCTGTGTCTGTGTACCAAAGAACCTATAATATTAAGATGGCTCACTCCCTATCTCTCCCATGGTAATTTCACAGTGCCACCTTGTGGTGGGTTTGATCAACCCGGCTGCTGGTTGGTGTTTCACATGTAAACACATACAATTATATTATACATGAGATAGGTAAGTATGAATACACATCAATATGAAATTGCTATGAACAAATACGCATCATCATCAGCATCAGCATCATCATCACCATCATCACACATCTTTCACATTCATATATACATTTATACATATAATATAGCAACTGTTTAACCAAGAGAACAGCCAGCGCACCAAGTGGTGGGTTTGATCATTTTGATTACACAGTACAGGCTGAGTGAGCCGTCTTAGTATTATAGGGTCTTTGTGTGTACGTAGGCTGTAGGGAAATACGATACAGACAAGAAGAAAGAGAAAGTAAGAGCAAAGAAAGTAAGAGTGAAGAGAGTCAGCTTTCTATCTTTATTTTTATAGTACATAGATTTCCTGGTAGGGTATCACACCGCCCAGCACCAGTGGCTGCATGGCCATTACCAACACTGCCCTGGCTGCTCCTCACAGCCTGACTGTATTGACCCCTACTCAGGCAGAAGGACCAGGTCCTGAGTGCAACTGCACTCAACCTGCTAGCACTCACTATGTCATCCTCATGAACTCAGTATATAACCCAACCAATACATACATATATATACATATCTGACTTTGAATGCACTGGCTAGGCATACAGTGAGCATCCCCCCTGCCGTATATCAGAATATTTTACAGCGTGATTGAATCAGGGAACCAAGGCAGTGTAATGATTAGCATGCTAGTCTCGGAATGGCAAGAAGTTTGGGTTCGAATCCTGCTCTAAGCGTAATATTCTCCCATTTTCATCACCCCCTGTGACAATAATAAATAAAAAGAAAACAGACTGCTTTGAGTGCAATGACGTCAGACCTGTATATGAATTAATGCTTTCTCTACCGAATCACACCCTCACCAACTCATTACGGCGCAATATGTCATGTAATAATTCAATAACAATTAAAATGTCATCTGGAAATGAATATTAGTCCATGGTGCTAGTCAGAATATGGCATGATCACGTGATATAGTATAAAGTGGCATGTGGCATGATCAGCTCCGTCTCTATGTTATATATATATATATAGTACTATATAATTTATTATGTGCATATAAATGACAGCAGCCCCTTAATGTTTCTCTCTAACCACCTTAACTTCCATGTTATTAGCTGCAGAGTGGGCATTCTCTCCTCCCCACCTCCTCTACACTGTGAGCCAACTGTCACTCTGCTCACTTTCAAAACTTAGTATATATATCTAGATATTATATATATATATAGATATAGACCTCCTTCCTGAACTTTACTGACAATGACAACAACCAGTGAGAGTGAAGTTCCTGTATCGGGTCCTCCCCACCACCCCCACCACCACCCACCACCACCCACCACCACCGCGGCCTCCCTATCTCCTCCCAATACACCCACATACAGACGTGCCGTCATTTGCATACTTTAAGAGTTGGCGCGTGTCATATTTGCCATTGTCCCTGCACAGTAGTCCTCTCTCCTTCCCCCCTCTCCCCCCCCCCCTTCCCACTCGCCCCTCCTCCTCCCCCCCCCCCGCGCTCCCCCCTGCGCGTGAAGAATTGTGATGAGATTGTGCCAGGCACCTCTCCATCACCTAGCTATCTGAGCACCAGACGACCAGGACGTTGGGAAAAGCGATGTGTGGCATGGGTATGGGGGAGGGTATGGGCGCTGGAGCGACAGGGGGTGAGGATCAGGGGGAGGGGAGGGGAGGTGGATGGGAGGAGGAGGCGGAGGGAATGGGTGTGGGAGGTGTAGGGGAAGGGAGGAGAAGGGGAGGAGAAGGGGGAGTGGGGAGGAGGAGGGGAGGGGAATGGGAGGGGGAATGGGAGGGGAGGGATGGGGATCGGGAGGGAGGAGGACGGGAGGGGTAAGGGAGAGGAGGAGGTGGATGGGGAGGAGGGGGGTAGGGGAGGATGGGAAGGGGAGGGGGGTTAGAGGGCGGCGGAGGGGGACTTGGAGGGGAGGGGAGGGGAAGGGAAGAGGAGGTTGGGGTGAGAGATGAGGCTGGTGTGTGGCGAAGGAAGAGGGTGTGCGTGGGTGTGGGTGAGGATGTGGGTGGGTGTGGATGTGGGTGGGTGTGTGGATGTGGACGTGTGTGAGGGTGGTATAGATGTGTGTGTGTGTGGGGGGGGGGGTGCTGTGGTTGTCTGTCATGTTAACTTGGTAATAAGGTGGGTGAGCCAAGATCTCCGATTTAATTTTTGGACATGTTCAAAAGAGTGGTACGTTAGAGGCTGAATTTGCATCTGTGATGCTAACATACTCTAGCATACTCTAGCGTATTCTAGCATGCTTTAGCATGCTCTAGCATGCTCTAGCATACTCTAGCATACTTGGACGAAGCCCTGGTCACATAGCTGTTAGTGGACGTAGGTGAACCTAGTGGAGCCTAACGTAGTTGAATGTAGTTGAACGCAGTTGAATGTAGTTGAACGTATCGGCATCCATACCATAACGTATTCATCCATACCATAACGTATTTATCCGTACCAAAACCTGCCGTACCTTAACATATTTCAACATAGTTTACCGTACTTACACCACCTTTCACCCACTTTAGCCTCCACTACGTTCACCTACTTTCAACTACGTCCACTAACGGCTATGTGACCGGGGCTTTAATGTCGTCTGCTTTCACCAATGTAACCGCGGGCAGACACTATTTAATCCACGGAGAATGATCCGATATCTACATTATTTATGTTTGCATTTAGCAGAGTAATAATTCAGTCGGCTATTAGTGACTGAACCAGCCGCAAAGAATGATGGGAGGGGGGGGGGGGAACCTCACTAAAAAAAGAAGAAGCAAAGTTGGATTCCGCGCAATAAAATTGTGATTCGGTGCAAAAGCATTAATTCCTCGACAATTATGACTTCATGGCAATGAAGCTGTTTCAGTACAAAGCAGTCAATGAAGGAGGAGAACAATAAAACTTTACTTTACTCAACTCTAATCTTGATTGAGCTCATCTAAAATGTGTAGTTTGTTGGAGTTTTACGTCCTGCCAACAGGACGGTTTAAAATGTGTACTGCTTCCCTCAAAGAAACGGCAACGAGCAAGACACAGAACAACAACAAGAAAAACTAATTAAACACTTGAATGTACTCAAATGTAATGTTGATTGAATTCATTTAAAATGTGCAGTTCTCCCCTAAAAGAAACACCAGGCAACATACAGAACAAAAAGAAAAACAAAAAGAAACATCGACGTGCAAGAAACAAAATAAAAACAAAAACAAAAACCTCAATAAACCCTTGAAATTAGTCAAAGGTAATGTTGTTTGAATTCATTTAAAATGTATACTGCTCCCCTAAAAGAAACAACAATCAACAAACAGAACAAAAACAGAAACAAACAAAAACTCAGTAAAAACTTGGCTTTACTAAAATATAATGTTGCTTGAGTTCATTTAAAATGTGTACTGCTTCCCTCAAAGAAACAACAATCAACAAAAAACAAACAGAAGGAAAAGAAGAAATCCTAGACCCAATAGTGAACATATGTATGAGTGTGTCAACAGAGGAGTTGGAGTCACAGAAGATGAGGTTAAATAGCCTTACTAAGGAAGGAGGTACTGAATGGGCTGAGGGGTCCCTAACTGAGACTGGCCAGAAACGACAGTTTCCGGTTCCGGTTGCGCGCGAAACATTGTGGTCGCCCCGAGCTGTGTCGCTGCGTCGTGTCAGCTGCTATCGTGCGCGCGCAGCGGGCCGCCCAGACTCAGTGGACGCTTGCCACCGCCACCCTCCGGCATTGTTCATGATCAGCGTGAGTATACACGCATGTGGTGGGGGGGGGGGGGGAGTGGGGGAGGATGGAGGAGGGGGGGGCGGGATGGGGAGTGGGGGGGGGGGGGGGAATTATGGGGAGTGGGGGAGGAGGGATGGATTGGGAGTGTGGGGGGGGGGGGGGGAGTTGGACGGGGGGAGTGAGGGAGGGGAGGATGGGAGTGGGGGGGGGGGCGATGAATGGGGAGTGGGGGGAGGTTTGTGGGAATGCGAGTGTTGAAGGATGGGGAGTGGGGAGGGGTTATATATGGGAGTTGGGGGGTGGATGGGGGATGCGAGTGTGGGAGGGATGGGGAGTGGGGAGGGGTGATGGCTGGGAGTGGAGGGGGGGGTGGGACGGGTGGGGAGTGGAGAAGGTGAGGGAGGGGAGTGAGGGGGAGAGACGGGGGGATAGGGAGTGGGGGGAGGATGGGGAGTGGGTGTGTTGAATGATGGGGAGTGGTAGAAGGGTGATGGTGGGAGTGGGGGGGAGTGGGGGAGGGGGCGATGGATGCGGAGTGGGAGGAGGATGGGGAGTGGGTGGTGTGAGGGATGATGGGGAGTAGGGGAGGGGGTATGGAGGGGGGGAGTGGGGGAGTGGGACGGGTGGGAGTGAGAGAGGGGAGGAGTGGAGTGGGGGAGGGGCGATAGAAGGGGGGCGGGGGGTGGAGGGCTAGTGGGGTGTATGGGGAATGATGGGGAGTGGGGGTGGGGTTTAATGGTGGGGAGTGGGGAAGGGGTGTGACGGGTAGTGGGGGAGGATGGGCAGTGGGGGAGGGGGAGGTAGGGGTTAGGGTGTTGTGGGAAGGATGGGAGTGGGTGGGTGGGTGGGTTTAGAAGGCTTGGAGTGGGGGAGGGGGGAAGGATGGGGAGTATGGAGTGGACGGAGGCTGGGGAGTGGGGGGGGGGAAGGGAAGGCTGGAGAGTGGGGGTCGGGGGGGGGGAGGATGGGAAGTGACTGGAAAGACTGGGGAGTGAGAGGCTGGGGAGTGGGGGAGGGTGTGGGGAAGCCTGGGGAACGGTGAGGCTGGAGAGTGCGGGGTAGTTGGGGAGGGATGCGTTGACATGAGGTTAGTGCGGCGGATAGTTGTGGGAGGAGTGAGTGGGAGGAATTGATTTCTTTTTTGTTGTTGGTTCATTAGTTGTTTAAGCAGGGGAAATTTCAGTCATAGACGACTGGTCTGCCTCATTCCACTGCTGGTCGATAGAAAGCCCGAGCCTACACTTTTACCGACCCAAGGGATTTTTAACCTCCCACACCACATAGACATGGTATGAGAGCAACCGGCCTTTGATGACGCTGTAAGTTATACACAGCGGTGGAAATCCAAATTGGCAGAGCTGGGGGCACGGGGAATCGAACCGCCGACCCTCAGATTAGGAGTCTGCCCTAGAAAAAAGACAGACACTCTAACCACTCTGCCACAACGATTGTTGAAGAAAGGTTAGGAGTTAAAGAGTGTGTGGCCTGGGTGTGACGGTTGTGGGTAGGGATCTCTGCAGGGGTCGCTGTTGAAGGTCGGGTGCGGTGGGGCATTGCGGCCAGGGGGTTGGGGGGGGGGGGGGATAATGGTTGGTGGTTGGTTGTTGGATTGGTGTTTCCCGAGTGGGATCGGTTCTATTGGGATCGGGGTGGGATTTGGGAGTAGTGTGGACTGGGAGTCGGGGTGCGTGTATGTGTGTGTGTGTGTGTGTGCGGATTACGTTGGTGAATGGGATGGTGGGAACCGCGCAGACGTGGGGGACGGGGGTGGCGGTGGCGGTGGGGGCGGTGTGTGCGGATTACGTTGGTGGTTGTGATGGTGATTGTCGTCACACTGGGTAATGTACACGTGCTAGAGGACCAGACGGGATGGCCGAATGAGTTGAGCGTTCCATCTCCCTTGGAATGGAACTCTGGTCAAGTCAAGCCAATGAGTTAACAAATTTATATTTGTCGCTTCCTAGCCAGGTGCTCGGCATTATTAGGATAGGGCAGGGACTGGTTGGCTCAGTGTCAGGATAATGTGACTGAGTGGGATATCAGGTCATGCTGCTGGCAGCATGGTCTCCCAGTGGGGCAGTAAGTATATATATTTATATATATATATATATATATATATACATATACATATATATATGTATGTATATACATGTATATTAACAAGACATAACACAATAATGCATATTGTTATCATTATAACACATGTGTACCTCCCATATATATATATATATATATATATATATATATATATATATATATAAAGTCGCCATGAGTGTGCAGTGTCACAAGTCGGTACTCGTCCTGATATGACCTTAAATGTTGCCAGGATGTAAAAATCCAACAACCAACCAACTAGTGCGAGTGAGTGGTTGGGATGGTGAGTGCGGTGCATACGTGTGGGGGGGGGGGGGGCGGAAGCAGAGGGCAGGAGCCGGTAGACGGGGCGGGGAGGGGCGGGGCGGGTGGCGGCCTGTATCGCGGACAGGCCGGTGCTCCTGCCGGCATGGAGTGGGTACACACGTGCGGGACACAGACGGCGCTTATCAGCCGGCGTCAGACACAGGCGCGCCCGAGGACCGGCTGCGGGCCTTCGGCCCTTAAAGCCAGCACTCTCCTGCTCTCACTCACACACTTTGCAGGGATTCTTCACACTGGCAAAAGGTAGCCAATGGTAGTCGCTCGACTTTTGTGTGGGTCTTGATTATTGTTGTCGGTGGTGGTGGTGAATGAGTTGATTAACCAAGGTGGGGGAGGAAGGGAATTTCAATTTTTTTCCTTTTTTTTTCTTGACAATTTATACTGCCTATCATGGATAAGCCTGAATAGACTTGTTTTCACCATTAGACAGTTTGTCAATAGAAAGCCTGAGTCTACACTTTTACTGACCCAAGGGATTTTTAACCTCCCACCCAACATAGACATGGTATGAGAGCAACTGGCCTTTGATGTCGCTGTAAGTCAGACACTCTCAGCACTCTGTGACAGAGAACACCACAATTGCGGACAATTGGTTTTCCTTATTCCACTGCTCCTTGACCTATGTGTGTTATGAATATGTATGAATATATATATATATATATATATATATATATATATATTCAAACAAGAATATGTATTTATTCCTGATTAATGACGATAACACATGCTCGATAGTGATAAGAAGATGATTGTACCGAGGATACCTAAGTGTTATATCCAATGATAACCGTGTACATGTTATTGACTATATTTACAATGGCACAAACACACATGTATATCATGTGGTATGGATTACGTAGACGTATTGGGGGAGTGGGCGGAGGAGGCGGGGGGGGGGGGGTAGGAATAGAAAACTGCATTGCATATTTCATAGACTGCTTTTTTATTTCGTTTTAGAGATATGTCATTAAGAATATATTTTGCTATTAAATTAAAATTTCCAATTAAAAAAAAAACATCCAGAAAACACCCTTTCTAAGGGAACTAATTAAATTGATAATTGAAGGAAGACGATTCTCCAGAAAATACCATACATATGTGATTAATTCAATTTCTAATTTAAGAAAGAAAATAATCCATAAAAGATCGTGCCTAAATGAACAATTCAATTTCAAATTTAAGAAAAGAAAACCCTTAATAAAATACCTACCTCTGTAATTAATTAAATTTCTAATTTAAGAAAAGAAAACCATCTATAAAACATCCTGCCTTAGTGAATAATTAAATTGATAATTTAAGAAAGACAACCCTCCAGAAAATACCCTACTTATGTGATTAATTTAAATTTATATTAATAAAATAAAACCCTCTGGGGCGAAAAAAATGGCCAATTTTCTAAGTTCCCCGAAGTATTTCAAAGACAAAATTCCACGGAGTACTCTGGTAATCTGTTGAAGTGCAGTCTTGTGTAGCAGTATCTAGCCGTGCCTCGTGATGTCCATTAGAATTATAGGAGTGTATGCTACTTTAGTATTTGGCGGAGGATGTGAAAGGATTGGCGTGTGTATATATACATAATATATACAGTCTATAGACATGATATATAACGATATAAATAAATACATGTATATATGTATATGTATATATATATATATATATGTATATATATATATACATATATATGCATATATATATAAGTCGAAACCAGACAGGATGGCCGAATGAGTTGGAGCATCCGTCTCCCGTGTTGGTAGATCGTGGGTTCGAATCCTGGTGAAGTCAAACCAATGACTTAAAAATTGATACTTGTCACTTCCTAGCCTGGCGCTCGGCATTATTAGGATAGGGCACGGAGAAGTGGAATGAGGAAGACCAGTCGTCTGCGACTGAAATTTCCCCTGCTTAAACAACTAATGTACCAACAACAAAAACAAAAAAACGATTGGTGTGCTTATATATACTCATACCAATCATCTCGCCTCTTCCCGTAGGTGGTGGCAGAATCAGTAGAGCGCAGGCTTCCCATGTAGGAAGTCGGGAGTTCGATTCCTATAGAGTCAAACCAGTGACGTAAAAAATTGATACTTGTCACTTCCTATCCCAGTGTTGCGGATTGCCAGGGACACCGGATTGCCAGGGACACATCGCTTCTGCACATGCATCAAAATCGAACAGCATCGTCACTAACCTTATAAATTTAATATAATGTTTTTGGTAAAGATGTTTTCTATATGTGTACCAAACGATTTGTTTCTAGATGGTGTAATTTGAGAGATATTTGACTTCTTCTGTATTTTCTGTATGAACATTGCTCACGACCATTGACAATGCCTTGAGTTTGACAGTACGCGCAGTGCAAAACGTTAGTTTTATTCAAAAATAATAGAAATCAAGAAGCCTAACCATATAAATTTAATATAGTCTTTATGGTAAATATGTTTTCTATATGTGTACCAAGCAATTTGTTTCTAGATGGTGTAATTTGAGAGATATTTGACTTCTTCTGTATGAAGATTTGCTCACGGCCGTTAACAATGCATTTGAATGGAAGTGTCCCTGGCAAACTGGTGTGCCTCGGAATCCGCAACACCGGTACTCAGCATTATTACTAGGATAGAGCAAGGACTCGTTAGCACAGTATCAGGAAAAATGTGACTGAGTGGGATATTGGGTCATGTTCCCTGATCTCCCAGTGGGGCAGCACGATAAAGGCACCATTAATGTGCACTGTCACAAGTCGGTACTTGTCCTGATGTGACCTTAGATGTTGAAGCGACAAGTATCAATTTGGTAAGTTATTGGTTTAATTCGGCCGGATTTCTAAGTCTAATGATTCGTCACCATGTCCGGTGTGTCTGTCTGTGTTTGTGTGTATATGTATATATATATATATATATATATATATATATATATATATACACACCCAAACAGTGATAGAATAGATATTGTGCCTCTCCAGAGTGATCCATCACGGCCGAGTCCCCCCGCCGTGGTGGGAACCATATGGACCACACTGGGGCGCGCATATACACCGGAACTACCCCACGAGGCGCCAAGTCTACCAGAAGAAGCCAACGGTTACCAACCAGTTGGGACCAGTATAGATGAAAACATTTTTATCGTGTTTTTTTTTTGTATATAGATTCTATGCAAATTCTTTTTAGGGGGGTCTGTTTTTTCTTTAGTTTTTTTGTTTCTTTTTTTCTTGTTGTGTTTTTTGCTTGTTTGTTGGTTTTTATTCTTCTGTTTTAGCTTAGTTTTTTGTTGTTGCTTTTTATTTATTCTTTGTTTTCCCCTCTCTGTCACCAAGGAGACCCTGCGAAAGTGACTACAGATGCACCCACAGAGCGATACAGTGCCATGCAGTGTAAAACCCGCGGTTCGTGTGAGTTGCCACGCCACGTGTGTGGTGGGTTCCATTGTCATACTTTGATTCAGGTTTGTATGTATGGGGCCTTACGTCCTATCAACATCTGAGGTCATACCAGGATGGGTACAGACTTGTGACAGTGCCTAGTGGACACTCATGGCGAATTTATAGTGCTGCCCCACCGGCAGACCAGGCCGGCGAAACCATGCCCTGATATACAAAAAAAAAGCTTGTTTTATTTAATGATGCCTCTAGAGCGCATTGGTTTTTATCATCGGCTATTGTACGTCAAACATATTCTGACATATTTCTGCTGCCACATAGGCTACTCTATCTGATAAGCAAAAAGGGCTTTTTTTTATGCACTTTCCCACAGACAGTACAGCATGTACCACAACCTTTGATGAACCAGTTGTGGACCACTGGTTGGAAAGGAAAATAGTCCAAACTGCAAATGGGTCCAGTGAGCAGGATTGATCGGATGACCCACACCTTCAGACATGGACACTCTACCGTCTGAGCTACGTGTCCGCTCCCATGACCTGATATCCCATTTAGTACTTAGTACATAATGCCAAAGCCATAGCAGGGTAACTTGTGAATGTTTGGAAACTGGAGTCATAATGGTAAACAGGATCACAGCGTCAATGTACGCTTTGTTTTGTTGATCGCATTCATTGATTAAGCCGGGGAAATTTCAATCACCGATATTTTGTCTTCCTCATTCCACTGCTCCTTCTCCTCTCATACTAAAGCCAAAGTGCCAGGCTATAGATACCGACAAATATTCATTTTTTAAAGTCATTAATTTGACTGGGCCATTATTCAAAGCAGCCACTACCTGCCGCATAGGACGGAAGCTAGCACTCAACTCATTCGGGCATCGCATCACTGGAACATGCAATCAAGTCAAGTCTGATGAAGCATCAAATTTTCAAAACCAAAACATTTATCTGGAATTGATTCTACGTATCTAACTTAGATACTGATGCACTTATTAAGCATTTGTTGCTACATATAAGGGTTTTGTTTGTTTATTTGTTGTTTTACGTCCTAGCAACATCTAAGGTCATATCAGGACGGGTACCGACTTATGACAGTGCGCACTCATGGCGACTTTATAGTGCTGTTCCACTGGGAACCCAGGCCGCCGGCACCATGACTTGGTATCCCACTCAGTCACATTATCCTGACACTGAGCACACCAGTCCTTGCCCTATCCTAATAATGCCGAGCGCCTGGCTAGGAAGCGACAAGTATCAATTTTAAAGTCATTGGTTTGACTCGACCGGGACTCGAACCCACGACCCCACGATCTACCAGCACGGGAGACGGATGCTATAACTCATTCGGCCATCCCGTCTGGTTACACATAAAAATGAATAGTGAGACAATTTAATAGAATTCAAATATTTCAAAATTGAGCTGTTAAGAAAAAAACGGTACTTGAAACTAAAGTAAGGTATATTATAATCAATTTGATACATATTTATCTCAGAAAAATGACAGAAACTCAAATCCATCCGACTATGCAACTTTCAATAGAGAGGGGGTCGACTTGGGGATGAGAGACCATCCCACCTACTTACCTAGATTCCCGGCCCCTACCAATGCCTGAGATGGGATGAGACCACAGCTACAGCCAATCAAAACCACACACATTCAAAACTCAAGTACTAATAATATTGTAATAACATTCAAGAGTAATACATGAAGCGCACCCGCCAAAAGAAATGCAGTTTAAAAAAAAATAATTAAAGAGAATTCTTGCCCATAACACTAATCTTTGTTTAATAAAAATCGTTGGTGAACTGTTTGTGAACCGGCCATAGGCGTGACGGTATGTGACAGTGGTGAATTGATAGTACGGTCCGCCCCTCACCACCGGGAGGACCATTAAGGCTGAGAAAGGTAGGAAGTACTCCATAGAACTATCCCAACATCTGATGCCTCTCTCCCTCTCTATCTCCCCCTCTCTCCCCCTCCTCTCTCCCACTACTCTCTTCCCTCACTCTCTACATTTTCCTTCCTCTTCCCCACTTTCTCCTTTCTCACCGCTCTCCCCTTTCTCCTCTCTTTCCCTCCTCTATGTCCTGTTCACTGAACCTCCTCTCTCTCTTCCTCCTATCTTATATATGGATGTGTATGTGGGGGGGGGGGGGGGATTTTAAGATCATGTTGTTCTTTATTGAATAACATGGCAATGTGATACAATATAACCCCGTTAAATCAAGCTCGGTTAAACCAAACGATCGGTTAATCCAAATTTCGGCGGCCCGGCAAAATACTACCATTTATCATTTAAAAAGAAGTCGGTTAAAACAAAGTCGGTTAATCCAAACTATCGGTTAATCCAAACAAAATTGTCGGGTACAGGCCACTTCCGGTATGGCTAAACCAAACTTTCATGGGTTTATAAGGTCATCTCAGACTTTTATTATTCATAGAATATAAGTAGATACGTTATGTAGTGGTCTGCTCTGACCTCTCAGGCAAGGAGCCACATGGACAGGTAGGCGTGGATAGTATGGTGATATCAGGGAGCCTAGGTGGTGTAATGGTTAGCACGCTGGCCCGGACTGCAAAGAGATATGGGTCCGAGTTCCGCTCTAGGCGCAATATTTCCCATTTTCATCAGACATACTAGACATACTAGACATACTAGATTTTGTTACTAATAATGTTGATGTTGAGCAACAAAGATTGGTGCAATGCTCTCTGTTTTAACCACATGTGTGTCATGCAATCGGAAGCAAACATGTTTTCTAGTTAGATACAACGTATGTGCCCTTTGTGCCCTGTCATCATTTACATCCTACTAAGATACAGTGTGCGTAAGAGCGAGAGGGGACAAAATCACAGCAACTTTTATTTAGGAACCACCAGCATTGCTCACATCCTTCTCCTCCTCCTCCTCCCCTCCTCTTCCTCCTGCCTCTCCCGCCCCCTCCCCCTCCTGTTCCTACTCCCTCTTCCTCCTCCATCTCCCCTCTCTTCCCCCAACCCATTTCTCTCCTCCTCCTCACTCCTTCCCCTCCTCATCCCGCCCTTCCACATCCCCTCCTCCCTCCCTCTCCCCTTCCTCATCCCTCTCCTCCTCCCCCTTCATCTCCATCTCCCCCTTCTCTCCTCCTCCCCATCCTCCCTCCTCCTCCCCTCCTCATCCTGACCTTCCACATCCCCCCTCGTCCTCCTTCCCTCTCCCCTCACACTCCCTTTCGTCCTCACTCCTCCCGATCCTCCACTCTTTATCCTCCCTCTCCCCTTTTCCTCCCCCTTCTCTTCTCCTCCTCTCTCCTTCTCCTCCACATTCCTCTCCTACACCCCCGTCCCTCCTCCACACCACTCCTCCCCCTCCTCCTCCCACTACCTCTCTCCTCCTCCCCCTCCTCCTTCTTATCTTAAAAATAAACTTATTTGTTCCCCATTCCGTCAGATTTGTTATAACTGTTCACATCGCAACAGCGCGCGCATGCGCAGACCAAGCAGTCCTAGACAGAACAGAAGCCATGACGACATGGCAGGGCTCACCCCACCCACACACTAACCCGTCGGTGGTGTGCAAATTAGCAGCGAAAACTCAGTACGCAAGGAGCGGTGTTAGCGCAAACACACCGAGTGTAAGCTAACACTGCGTCATGCATACGGGCCCTGGGGCCGTATTTATGATGCGGTGTTAGCGAGCCAAAACTGGTTTTGGCCGGGATTTCTGGGTTAGCGGCGAAAACTCAGTACGCAAGGAGTGCAAACACACCGAGTGTAAGCTTATACCGCATCGTGAATATGGGCCCAGGTGTGCACCTTTGATTCCACCCTCCCTTGGTCCACATCAGTTGAGCCGGTTAGGTCCCCCACCCCCACACCCAAACACGCTCTCACATTCAAAAGCATGCCAAGTTAGCTATCCGAGCAGCTCTTCACAGTTACAAACCAGAAATGAACCTGCAAGTTAGTTTACAAGTGCAGAACTTGGGAAGTCTCCCTTTCTTGGATGTAGGCTCTATAGCGTGTGCATATTTCAGAGGGTGAGCTGTTCCTGTGCAAACACCCAAACACCAACAGACGCGCACACACCCGTGAAAAGACACACACACACGGAGACGCGGGCGTCTCCCAGGGAGGTACTTCCGGGAACCACCGCGCATGCTAAAAAAAACAAGGCCACACCGGAAGCTGACAATGACAAAATGGCGGGGAAACATAAGAACATATAGGCGATGGTTCCGAGGGAAGAAAGATACGTGAACTGTAAACAGAACATAAATATCTTCTCCTTTCATTTAAAAACAAAGCAAGTAGCGAACAAAATACAACGACACTCGTTTTGACTTTTCCAAGGAGTGCAGCTGAAATGAGGCATAGTACGCGACCATCAATTACTGACTTAAAATAATCACTCGCGTAAATACCACGAGTGGGCGTACTTAGTTAGGGATGGAAAGCAGACGACATTCAGTGAAAACAAGGGGAAATGTGCGCACGATAAAACTGGATAATTCTATGAAAACATCAAATTTTCGAAACCGAAACAATTATCTAGTTTTGATTCTACATATCTTTTTTATTGAAGATTTATACTGCCTGTCATGGATAAGTCTGAAGACTTGTTTTCACCATTAGACAGTTTGTGGATAGAAAGCCCCAGCCTACACTTTTCCCGACCCAATGGATTTTTAACCTCCCACACCACATAGACATGGTGTGAGAGCAACTGGCCTTTGATGACGCTATAAGTTTTACACAGCGGTATCATATCTAACTTAGATACTATGTGGACTTATTAAAATTTGAATGTTTTCATGTTTGCACTTCAAAATAATATCTCAAAATATAGCCATTTGAAATAAAAGTTACTTCAAACTAAAGTAAGGTAGATTATAACGATCATTCTAATATATTTATCTCAGAAAATGACAAAATCTCAAAACCATCGGACTATGCAACTTTAAGAAAAGGGGGAATACAGTGCAGCATTGTATGTTGATGGGTGCATTTTGTTACTGAAGCAACGTAAACATATTAGGCTGAATTCACATGAACTGGTGAATATGGTGTTTCCCACTTCACAACTGGGGAATTGCTTTCAATTGACTTCACAACTGGTGGACCCCACCTGTGAACTGGAGATTTTCTAAGCAGCTCGTTATTCACCACTTGTGAAAAAATGGCAGCGAATGGAGAAAGGTTGCATGGTAAGGTTCCATAATAAATTGACAAAAATATGTTTGTAATGAAACCATTGTCCATGATGTGTGGTCTTAAAACAAATCATACATGGTGTATAATATGGTAGTGGATGCTATCTACCAAATACGTGCAGTTTACATGTTATTTACGCATGTATTGTAGTTTGCCTCTATTATCACCCAGCCTGAAACGTTCAATTTTGTTAATCATAGACCGCAAAAACTTGCTCAAAATTAATTATTTCAATCATATTTGATTAAATCTATGTATCTAAACTTTGGTTCTGTGTTAATATAATGGTTACACCATAGTAAAAAAGTTAAAAGCCTTCTGGGGTCCATATTCACGTTGTTTACTGCGAATTGTCAAATGAACGCTCTCAGCTTACATGGTCATGTTCACCGGCAGTAAGTGGGAAGTTCACCATATTCACCAGGATGCTATGAACGCAGCATTAGAACAGGAATCGAGAATTGGCAATTGCCATCACCAACCCCGCCCTCTAACGACAGTGGATGAATTAATGTTGTGATTAGCAAGCACCTGACGATGAAGCATGCTGTGTGGAAAAGGTCACATAGATAATTTCCACCACAAACACGCCGCCCTCTGATGGTAGTCGCAAGAACTAATGCTGATTGCGCATGCTCCCTTGTAAAGGTGTGTATATACACATATATATATATATATATATATATATATATATATATATAAATACATATGCATACATACATATTTATACATAATTTATACATATACACATATTATATACATATGGCTAGTGATAAACTGTCAATAGGTCTATTGGATGAAATCTGGCTTCTGGGAATTTTTCATTGCTTCCCTGACAGTGCTAAGCCTATGGAAGAATTTCTGCATTTGAACAGAAATCGAAACCCACTCATTACAGCGAAATGGTTGAATATTTCAAATATTCTTGTCTTTTTGTGGTATTTAAATAATACCTGGAGAAAATCCATGGAATATCTTAGCAAATGTAGAATAATTTGTATTAATAACAAATCGCAATGTACTCAAGTCGTATAAATCGGCAAAATAGCGGAAATCATTTATCTCTGATGAGGTAAGTAGTCGGAGGCGATGGGCAAAAATAGGATGGGGGAGACAGCGGTGGAGGGGGGGGGGCAAATAGAGAGAGACTGATTACCGTCAGATTGGGTCACGTGAGTAAGAGGAGAGCGCTTGATTGGTCGAGCGGGACCACGTGATCTGTACCCATCTAGCTGTGACCTGGATACCGCGAGTAATGGAGACTCCTTACTCCTTCCAAATTTCACTTGCAGCAGACGATATTTCCCCCTGAAAAGCAGACGACAAGCCAAGGCTGACCGGAAGCGTCCTTTCTCTTGCGCGCCGAATTCAAGAAACCAGTTGGGCATGTAAAGGAAGCGTTCGATTGGGCATCAAGAAACCCGTTGGTCATGTAGAGGAAGCGTTCGAGTGTGCCATAAGCATATTCAGCGCTATCCAACCACCCATGGTGTGACCCAACCAGCCATGGATGAACTCGTTTGAGCCCGTTTGAACTTGCCGGAAATAGACTCTCCTCTTCTCGTATTCGCGCAGTTCAAAACTTAGATTTGATTAGAAACAGATCGCTTGGTACACATATAGAAAACATGTTTACCAAAAAGTTTATATTAAATTGATATGGTTAGGGTTCTGGATTTCTATTAGTTTTTTAACAAAACTAATGTTTTGTACTGAGCGTACCGGCAAACTCATTGTCAACAGTCGTGAGCAATCTTCATACAGAAAAAAAAAAAATATCTCTACAACCACACCACCTAGAAACAAATCCCTTAGTACACATATAGAAAACATGTTTAGCAAAAATATTCTATTAAATTGATGAGGTTATGGGTCTGGATTTCTCTTAATTTTGAATAAAACTAATGTTTTGCAGCACACCAAACCACAACACCAGTAGACACCATGATCTAGCAAGTTCTAGGTCGAACCATCATATGTATATAGGTCAAAATTTATATTCATGAGTCTATTTACTTCAGCCGCACTGGACCCAAGCGTTATTTTGTGTATGGCTGGACCAACATTTATTGTTTATGCTTCTAAACAAAATTATTAAAGACTTTTGCACAGATTAAAGTGTTTGAAGTATATTTGAAATTGATCTACATCAATTTCTGTTTAGATCACACAATATCAGTAATTACTGAATGGGAAACTCATCCTGCAAGGTTATGCTCGATATGACCCAGTGGTCAGCGGTTTTTGCTCCTTTCATCGCTGTGGACCCTTCTCGAGTGTGCAGCACAATCGGCGCGCCTTGTGTCACAGGTCTAACAACCCCTAGACGACCGGGGAGTGGGTGGGGGCGGTGGGCGCCAGGGTGGGGGAGGGGGGAGGGGGGGTCACAATATCTTTAGAATCTCAAAGCGACATTCAATCCGTTTCTCCTGCTATCTTGGCAGCAACACAAAGGCTCTGAGTTAGTTCGCACTCGTCCAAAGTTAATTTCAGATAAGAAGAAGGTTTGTTTGTGTGTGTGTGTGTGTGTGTGTTAGAAGGGGATGGGGTGGGGGAGGGGGAGAAGGCGGATTCAGAATCAAAGCGAGGCATTTTACTAGGATCAAAGTGCATTATTTAGTTGAAGCTAACGTGGAAGTGGTTGCTTGCTTGAATGTCTGTCTGAATGTCACCTGTGGGGGAGCCGCTGTTCACAATAGGAGTAATTGGAAATGTGTTTGTTTATTGTGATTTTACGTCCTTGCAGCATCAAAGGTACAAATCAGGACGGGCACCGACTTGTAATACTAATACGTAATAGTGTAGTAGATTCATGATGACTTCATACTCATCCTCATACTCATACTCAGACTCATACTCATAGTGCCGCTGGCACTATTTCCCGCTATCCCACTCAGTCAAATTATCATGATACTGAGCAAAGCAATCCTTGCCCTATCTTAGTAAAGTACAATAACAATAATACTGTAAATTTAATAGACCCCTCCGTAGTAGGAGTCATTGAAAAGGGCTGTATAATCAAAGCGCGATATAGTATATTTACAACTTGGTTAAATAATTTAATTGCATTCAATATGAATAAGTAATGCTGACAATTAACTACTGACCATGAACAGATCAACCTAGGTAGCCATAAGTACCAATTTTACCAGATGACGCAATTTCAACATACAGTCGAGCTCTAACTTTAACATGTGGTGTTCTCTGTGGCAGAGTGGTTAGAGTGTCTGCCTTTTTTCTAGGTCGGACACCTAATCTGAAGGTTGGTGGTTTGATTCCCGTGCCCCCCCCCCCCACCTCTGACAATTTGGATTTCCACCGCTGTGTATAACTTACAGTGTCATCAAAGGCTGGTTGCTCTCATACCATGTCTATATGGTGTGGGAGGTTAAAAATCCATTGGGTCGGTAAAAGTGTAGGCTCGGACTTTCTATCGACAAACTGTCTAATGGTGAAAACAAGTCTATTCAGACTTATCCATGATGGGGGAGCAGTATAAATCTTCAAGAAAAAAAATATATACAAAATCCATGGAGATTGATTGATTGATTGATTGAGTAGTGGTAGTGTAATGCCATGTCAACAGCAAACGTCACATTGATGGCGAAAGGCTACTTGCGTTAATTCAGTCAGTTTGGTTTCATGGGGAAAAATATGAGTTTGTGTCACAATTACATGTTTTAAAAATTAGATGAAAATGATGAAATGCTTGAATTTCTTGTCAGTTTAGTTTCATGGAGAAAAATGAGTTTAGGTCTATGTCAGATTTACAGGTTTTAGAATTTAGATAGAATGGTTAAATTTATTCTGTCAGTTTGGTTTCATGGTAAAAAAAGAGTTTGTCACATTCATAGGTCTTACAGTTTAGATGGCAATTATGAAATGGTTCAATGTGTATCAAATAAATCTTTGATATAATAGGAAGATCTACATTAAAATATAATAGTATTATTTTAGATTGTTATAAGAGGTGATACAGTCAAGATAATCTAAGGAATTATAACAATTTGCTCGTTTTATATATGTAAAATGATTATGCATGGTGTTTACTTTTGTAACGTCTTTCCCTCGTGGCTATGACATCAAAAAATATGTTTGGAGTGTCAGCGAACATTGGCATCCAATATATTTGAGGGAAGTTCTTACTTTAACCAGCTGTTAACTAAATGTCATGTATGAACCAGAAGTGGGAAAATGTGGCAGTCGCTAAAGCCCCTGTCACACCTCGCCTGATTGAGCAAGGGACAGAGTTGTCTAGTCCGGTGGTGTTCGGGTGTGATAAGTATCAAAATGTATTAAAATGTGTCAAAATGTTGCGATATCGGGCCAAAGGCCGCTGGACAAACGGACATAAACCGGACATGAAACGGATATGAAACGGACATGAACGTATAGCCAATGGACGGTAAGCCGACTAAACAGCCTCAAACCAGACAAGAACCGTAGACATGCAACGGACACAAACCGGACTTTGCCAGATAACAACAGATTTTGTTCAGTCCAGCGGCATCCGTTCCATGTGCATGTTCAAAACTTGTAACGGATAGGGTCGGATATCAACGGATATCAACGGATATGCAACGGATATGCAACGGATATGCAACGGATATGCAACGGACACAAACCGGACTTTGCCAGATATCAACAGATTTTGTTCAGTTTCTTTCCGTGTCCTCAATCTGGCGAGGTGTGACATGGGCTTAAATTCCAGTTTGTCCGGCCATCCCACCACATGAGTCACGAGTCTGTGGTATTTTCCTCACTCTGACTTTTTATAAAAGTGATTCTTGGTTTATTCAACTCACAACGGTTAGGTGCAGACCCTTGTTTTCGCCACTGCACAGTAGTGGTCATAATCCATAGAGATCGATTTTCTTCATCAATAATTTCTGCAAACGTTTTGTTAGCAGGGTAGAATTGAAGAGGTCCCAACTATCTTTTTATCCTGGTTTTCGTTTATATTTTTGTACATAGTCAAGATTAGTATTGTAATTCAAACATACTATGTTACTGTTCAGATATTGTTTGTCACACCTTTGAACGTAAGGTTTGTGCATAATTTGTAAAGGTTTCTTCAGGTACTCCATTTTCTTTGTTATTATTTTCAGCTTATTTCGCTAGTTAATAATATCTTAATGACCTAAATTTGTTGTTTTAAGCTCATTCCCCTAATTATCAGTATCGTAATAACCCAAATTACTAGTACGGTGGAAGTATTGACTGCTGGATACCAATAATAACATTTAAAATATTCTTGTCTTTTTGTGGTATTTAAATAATACCTGGAGAAAATCCATGGAATATCTTAGCAAATGTAGAATAATTTGTATTAATAACTCATCGCAATGTACTCAAGTCGTAGAAATCGGCAAAATAGCAGAAATCATTTATCTCTGATGAGGTAAGTAGTCGGAGGCGATGGGAAAAAATAGGATGTCGGAGACAGCGGTGGAGGGGAGGGGGGGTGGCAAATAGAGAGACATTGATTACCGTCAGATTGGGTCACGTGAGTAAGAGGAGAGCGCTTGATTGGTCGAGCGGGACCACATGATCTGTACCCATCTAGCTGTGACCTGGATACCGCAAGTAATGGAGACTCCTGACTCCTTCCAAATTTCACTTGCAGCAGACAACATTTCCCCCGGAAAAGCAGATGACAAGCCAAGGCTGACCGGAAGCATCCTTTCTCTTGCGCGCCGAATTCAAGAAACCAGCATAAGCATATTCAGCGCTCTACGGAGCATTGACTGCTGGATACCAATAATAACATTTCAAAATGAAAGCCCCAAAAAATGACCGTATTTGCAGGAAGTGTCCGTTATATCGAATTGCCTACCTTGTAGGTCTGTACTGTAGACATATAGACAAACCATGAAGGCAAAGCCGTGGCTAGGTTTCTAAAGCATTAAAGCTTCAGAAGCCTCACCTTCGGCTGAGGAGGCATGTCTGGTTTTACACGGGGGGAACTCACCCGCGGTCCACGTCTAATAAACACACTGCCACGCCCGTCCTGATATGACCTTAGATGTTGCTAGGACGTAAAACAACAACAAACAAACAACAAACAACAAACAGCCACACCGCTAACACAACACACAGAATTGTTTATTGTGGTTCTCTAAATAAAGAACCACAAGCCGCAAAAAAACAATTGTTTTATTTAACGGCGCCTCTAGAGCACATTGATTTTTATCATTGGCTATCGGACGTAAAACATATGGTCATCCTGACATATTTCTTTTGAGGAAACCTGGTGCCGCCACATAGGCTACTCTTTCCGATAAGCCGCAAGGGGTCTTTTATATGCACTTTCCCACAGACAGGGCAGCACATACAACAGCCTTTGATGAACCAGTTGTGGTCCACTGGTTGGCAAACGGTAGCTGCATGATAATAGATTGTCAGCTTCAAATATCTTAAAAGTTAGCCATTTGAAATAAAAGTTACTTCAAACTAAAGTAAGGTAGATTATAACGACCAAACTAATATATTTATCTCAGAAAATGACTAAATCTCAAAAGCATCGGACTATGCAACTTTAAGAGAAAGGGAATACAGCGCATCATTGTATGTTTATGGGTGCATTTTGATACGTAAGCAACATGGTTTTCCTCTTTTTTTTATGGCCGGGGGGGGGGTGTTTTTATTAATTTATTTGCAACTGAAGGGAAGGGATACATCAAGTCAAGAATGGGACTAAAACCCACGATTCTGCCATTCAAGGGCTAGTGCCCCGTAACTAACCATCAGCCTATGAAGGCACCATAACATGATGTCCACAGTCATCATATAATAGATGAGAATAGCCTGACAAAAGTAAATCTGAAAAATCTTTTATGAATTGTGCAAAATCTGTAATCGTCGCAAATTTGGACCATATTCGGGCAGATAAAAAAAAATCTGGAATTCCAGATAAATCGGGAAAATGGTATTTGAGGTCTTACAATATATGGTGATAATAATAACACGCGTAATTAATTACATCACCAATGTTGACTTTCCTTTTATTTGGTATTTTATGTCCTCACTAGAATGCGTAAAATAAAATGGGGTATATCTAGAACTGGTCCGACAGAGTGATTAGTGGGGAGGACATGCACGCTGCGCCGGATTATTTAGAATGTAGCTTACACTATAAACATCAAGGAGGGGGGGGGGGGGCGGCATATCGGCTCTCCTCTACCAGGCGCCCGGAGAGACCAGGCCTGTGATGGGTTACACCACTTTGCCGGACCCTCGCCCGCCCTGCCCGCTCACCCGCCTGCCCGCCCGCCCTGCCCGCCTCCCCGTCGCCTCCAAACCCCTCTACCTCCTCTCCTCTCCGCGCCCCGCCCAATTCTACCCCTCCCCCATCTACTCCTCGCACTCCGCCCCACTCTGCTCCACCCCACCCCTTCCCCGGGTTCCACCCTCGCTCTGTCCCGTCCTACCCCAGCCCCTCCCCGGGCTCCACCTCGCCCCTCCCCGGGGTCCACCCCCGCGCAGTCCCGTCCTACCCCACCCCCTCCCTGGGCTCCACCCCCGCCCCTCCCGGGTGCATCCAGTGGCCATTAGTCCCCCCTACCCACCCCCCTCCCGGGCTCGACCCCTCTCTCTGTCCCTCCTACCACAGCCTCTCCCGGCGCTCCACCCCCGCTCTGTCCCGTCCTACTACCCCATCCCCTCCCGGCGCACCACCCTGCTCTGTCCCGTCCTACCACTGCCCTCCCTGCGCACCACCCCTGCTCTGTCCGTCCTAACACAGCCCCTCCCTGCGCACCACCCTGCTCTGTCCCTCCTACCACAGCCCCTCCCCGCACTCCACCCCCACTCTTCCCCTCCTACCTCAGCCCCTTCCCGACTCCACCACCGCTCTTCCCGTCCTACCCCACCCCCCTCCCGGGCTCCATCCCCGCTCTGTCCCGTCCTACCCCACCCCCTCCCAGGGCTCCACCCCCGCTATGTCCCCGTTCCTACCCAGCACCTCCCCGGGCTCCACCCTCGCTCTGTCCCTCTCTACCCCAGCCCTCCCCGTGCTCACCCCCCCCCCCCCCCCGCCCTCCCCGCTGCCCCGTCTACCCCACCCCCTCCCCTCCCCGGGCCCCACCCCACCCCTCTCTTCCCGTCCTACCCTGCCCCTCCCGCGCTCCACCCCCGCTCCCCCCGTCCTAACCCCCCCACCCCCTCCCCGGGTTCCGACCCCCGCTCTGCCCGTCCTACCCCACCCCCTCCAATCTATCACCAAAGGTGTGATGGATCAAACGGACGTGACGGGTTGAATGGTGGATATATGTACGTGTGCTTATATATATATATTTATACATATATTATATATATATATATATATAAGCACACATACATATATAGTATAGTTATACGAATCTTACCTGGGTATAGATGATGGATAACTGTTGTTTTCCCGAGGTATAAGCCTCGGGTAGACGTGGGCTAGGGAGAAGAAGCACTATACCAGCAATTTTAACCTACTTATTCAGGATAAAAATGACTTTTCAATACAATGGATACTATATTTTCCTCCGAATGTACACCAACGGATAGACGTGGCAGGTGTGGGTGGGCCCTAGCCCACGTCTACCCGAGGCTTATACCTCGGGAAAACAACAGTTATCCATCATCTATACCCAGGTAAGACTCGTATAACTATACTATTTTACCTCGGTATACAGCCTCAGTAATTGTATCATTCAAAGTTTTTGTTCTCACCTATTCTTGTTAGTTGGTGAGCAGGCGCTTTGCAATGCCGGTAGGCTTTTCTAGTCGTTTGTTGTAATGTTTTGCAAACGACTTAGCCGTCTTCCAGCCTGCGTGCGCTAGTATTCTTTTTACAGAAATACCGAGCAACCGTGCCTTGGAAACCATGGCACCTCTGGTTGAGTGGGAAGAGTATTTGCCCGTATCCACTCCAGCCAATTTCAACACCGTAATTGTCCATCTGGCAAGGGTGTCTCGTGAAATTGCCTTATGTGGCTTTATAAAGCTCACTAATAGTTGTTGTGATGCACGTAAATCCTTTGTCTTAGATATATAAGCCCGTATGGCTGACACAACACATAATTTCCGATCACTCGGAAAACAGTCTAAGTGAACCGTAGATAAAGGGTCACCTAACGTGTTCGATTTAAGCAATTGTGCTAAATCAAACGTAGCTTGTTTCTTGTCTAT
>CM059186.1:116321543-116338501 GCA_030323885.1 Branchipolynoe longqiensis | reverse complement strand
CTGGTTTTGCTTTGCTCGCAGATGAAAGGAGTGGCAATAGTGTCCTTTAAGTGGGACAGTAGTGGCAAGCCCCCATGGTGTTGTCCCCCTGGTGGGAAAGCAGAGTGGCATTAGTGTATTTAAAGCAGAGTGGCATTAGTGTATTTAAAGCAGAGTGGCATTAGTGTATTTAAAGCAGAGTGGCATTAGTGTATTTAAAGCAGAGTGGCATTAGTGTATTTAAAGCAGAGTGGACTTAGTGTCACATTATCCTGGTGGTGGTGTTTGCATAGTCCAATGAAGTATCATATTTTCAAAACCAAAATAAATATCTTTATTTGATTCAAACATATCCAACTTAGATACTGATGCACTTATTAAACATTTGTTCCCACCAAGAAGGGAAACCTGAATCAATTTAATAGAACATGTTAGTGTTAGTGCAGAAGCCTATGGTATCAAAGTTTTGGCATGCTTGCCAACATTAATTTGACAGATTTGCAATTCAAATATCTCAAAAGTTTAAAATAAAAAGTTACTTGAAACTGAAGTAAGGTAGATTATAGCAATCAATTTAATATCTTTATCTCAGAAAAATTAAAGAAACTCAAAACCAATGGGCTATGCAAAGTTAAGTAAACCGAATACAAGTGATGCATCTTCCAGTAAAATGAACGCAAGTTGGTATGTGGCTACTTCCGGTTATGCCCCACTGGGAGACCAGATTGCCGTCCGATTTCCTACTAAGTCACATTATCCTGATACCGAGCTAACTAGTCTTTGCCCTATCCTAGTAATACTGAACACCAGTCTGGGTAATGACAAGTATCAACTTTGTAAGCCATTTGCTTGACTCGGCCAGGATTTGAACTCCTGACCTTCCACAAAGGAAGAAGCATGCGCTCTGAGTCTTACCGATTCTGAATCGGTCACCGCTCCCGATTCCCTAAAAGTAGACATTTAGTCCGAGCAGACGACAATCTAAAAGTCACCCTTTCGTGCACTTTGGAGTTATGCTGTGGGAGCAGATGGGACCAGCCCCATGTTGATATAGATCCGCCGTCATCCATTATTAGCTACCAGACTCAAATGCACGCAATCTGTCATATCGCCCTTAAGGCACGAGCAGGCCCCCCCTGAGACACGCCCTCAGCCGGTGGGCCCTGCCCCGGGGGCCGGCAACACGGGCTGCACCCACTCACCCACAGCCCCGCACCCACAGCCCGTACACACACACCTCATACACACAACATGGCCACCACCATCGCCACATCACCACATCACCACATCACCCCACTCACCCAAACACCCACAGCCCGTACACACACACACACACACACACACACACACACACACACACACACACACACACACACAACATGGCCACCACCATCACCACATCACCCCACTCACCCAAACACCCACAGCCCCGCACCCACAGTCCGTACACACACACACACACACCTCATACACACAACGTGGCCACCACCATCACCACATCACCCCACTCACCCAAACACCCACAGCCCATACACACACACCTCATACACACAACATGGCCACCACCATCACCACATCACCCCACTCACCCAAACACCCACAGCCTGTACACACACACCTCATACACACAACATGGCTACCACCATCACCACATCACCCCACTCACCCAAACACCCACAGCCCCGCACCCACAGTCCGTACACACACACACCTCATACACACAACATGGCCACCACCATCACCACATCACCTCACTCACCTCCCACAGCAGGTACACACACCTCACACACACACCATACACACACACCATATCCACATCACAACCCTCACCACCACAACATCACCCCACTCACCCAAACACCCACAGTCGGTACACACACACACACCCCATACACGCATCCCAGTCACCACCATCACCACTTCACCTCACTCACCTCCCACAGCCGGTACACCCACCTCACACCCACCACAGTCATTACAGTCACCACATCACCCCACTCACCTCGCACAGCAGGTACACACACACCTCATACACACACACCATACCCAGATCACAGCCATCACCATCACAACATCACCCCACTCACCCAAGCACCCACAGCCGGTACACACACACACACACACCCACCCCATACACGCACCCCAGTCACCACCATCACCACAGTACCCCACTCAACCCCACCCCCAAACCGTTACAAGCGCACACATGCCCCATGCCCACCCCATACACGCATCACCACAGTACCTCACTCACCCACACCCCCACAGCCGGTACAAACACACACACCTTATCCACACACCATAGTCACGATCATCACCATAACACCATATTCACCCCACCCCAAAGTCGGTACAAGCACACACACACATGTTACACACACACGCAGTCACCAGCATCACCAGATCACCACATCCCCCACAACGCCCCACTCAGCCCACCCACCCACACCACTGGAACACATGACCCTGCCATATATTACACACACAATACACAAAACTGCTGAATCACATGACCTGCACTCGAACACATGACCCTGCCATATCATATTACCCACAAACAACACATGACACTGCTGCATCACATAACCTCTACTCGAACACATGCCTCATACACATACAACATAACACTGCTGAATCACATGACCTGCACTCGAACACATGACCCTGCCATATCACATTACCCACACACAACACATGACACTGCTGCATCACATGACCTCTACTCGAACACATGCCATATCAGATTACCCACACACAACACATGTCCTGCTGAATCACATGACCTGCATTCGAACACATGACCCTGCCATGTCATGTTACCCACACACAACACATGACACTGCTGCACTCGAACACATGCCTCATACACATACAACATAAAATAGCTGAGTCACATGACCTGCACTCGAACATCTGATGCCATGTCCATATTACCCACACACAACCATGAACACTGCTGAATCACATGTCTCTACTCGAACACATGCATATCAGATTACCCACACACAACACATCTCCTCATGAACACCCCCCCCCCCCCCCCCCGCACACATGACCTTCACACGTACCACACCCCGCTGAGTAGCCCCAGGGCTGCGTATATTCAGTCCGAGGGCGCTCACCCTAAAGGAGCGCCATTTTATGTGCCTGCTTATAGTTATGGTGCCCTTCACCCTGTCATTGTCAGACTTCTTTAGTAGCGCACACTCGGCACAAATAACCGCCCGTTGTCGGCAGAATTAGAATCTACCGGAACATTCCAAAAAGAACCGGTGTTCTGCCTTTTAACATGACCGGAAGTGGCAGCCGAATCGGTTAGAGCGCAGGGTTCGCATGTGTAAGGTTGGGGAGTTTGAATTCCCAGTTGAGTCAAATTAATGACTTACAAAATTGATACGTGTCACTAACTAGCCTGGCGCTTGGTATTACTAGGATAGGGCAAGGACTGATTAGCTTAGTGTAAGGATAATGTGGTTGAGTGGGAAATCGGTTCATGGTGCTGGCAGTGGGGCAGCACTATAAAGTCGCCATGAGTGGGAACTGTTTCAAGTCGGTAGCTGTCCTGCTTTTTCTTGAAGATTTATACTGCTTATCATGGATAAGTCTGAATAGACTTGTTTTCACCATGATACAGTTTGTCGATAGAAAGTCTGAGCCTACACATTTACCGACCCAAGGGATTTTTAACCTCCCACACCACATAGACATGGTATGAGAGCAACTGGCCTTTGATGACGCTGTAAGTTATACACAGCGGTGGAAATGCAAATTGGCAGAGGTGGGGGCCGGGGAATCGAACCACCAACCTTCAGATTAGGAGTCCGACCTAGAAAAAAGTCAGACACTCTAACCACTCTGCCACAGAGAACACCACAACTATTACCTTAGATGTTGTCAGGATGTAACCTCACCCCCCACCCAAATAGAACACACAAAAAACAAAGCCCTTTCCACGTTGACAAATCCACTAAATGAGAATGCCACTTCTGAGCCTTCTCTTCCTATTGGGGGATTTATAGGAATATTGCTAATACTTCGGCTTCAAGATGGGCTAAGTAAAATATGTGTGTCTTATGGAGTGGTGGTGACAGTTGTGGTTCTGGTGGTGGTGGTGTTTGTGATGGTGGTGGTGAGGTTTGTGGTGGTGGTGGTGGTGGTGTTTATGGTAGTGGCGGTTTTGGTGGTGGTCTGGTGGTGGTGGGGTTTGTGGTAGTGGTGGTGGTGGTCTGGTGGTGGTGGTGTTTGTGGTAGTGGCGGTGGTGTTTATCATAGTGGCCCTTGTGGTGGTGGTGGTGGTGGTGGTGTTTGTGGTCGTGGCAGTTGTGGTGGTGGTGATGGTCTGGTGGTGGTGGGGTTTGTGGTGGTGGTGGTGGTGGTGGTGGTGGGGTTTGTGGTAGTGGCAGTTGTGGTGGTGGTGGTCTTGCGGTGGTGGTGGTGGTGTTTGTGGTGGTGGTAAGGTTTGTGGTAGTGGTGGCATTTGTGCTAGTGGTGGCTGTGGTCGTCATGGTCTGGTGGTGGTGGTCGTCTGGTGGTGGTGGTGTTTGTGGTTATGGTGGTGGTGGTCTGGTGGTGGTGGGGTTTGTGATAGTGGTGGTGTTTGTGGTAGTGGCGGTTGTGGTGGTGGTGGTCTGGTGGTAGTGGTGGTGGTGTTGGTGTTTGTGGTGGTGGTGGTCTGGTGGTTGTGGTGGTGGTCTGGTGGTGGTGGGGTTTGTGGGAGTGGTGGTTGTAGTGGTGGTGGGTTTGTGGCGGTGCCGGTTGTGGTGGTGGTGGTTGTGGTGGTTGTGGTAGTGGTGGTGGTGGTGATGGTGGTTATGGTAGTAGTACTAGTAGTGGTGGTGAGCGCCCTTGCTTGCAGGTTGATCAAAATTAGTCAACGAAGGGCCTCACCATTTTGGTTCCTCATCGTTGCGGATCGGCTAATAAATAGTAGTCCACGGCCGGCACCATTTTGTGTTTATCATGAGTGGCATGCTGGGTGGATGGATTTTCTTCTTCCGCTAAGTGTTTTGTCTGATTCAGCTCTCAAGCCGCCAGGCCTTGTGATAAGAGGACTACCACAACACCTGTTATCTTCCACAAAATGTTAATTGATTTTGTTATATTCCACAAAATTCCACGAAATGGTAAATGTTTCTGTTACATTCCACAACATGTTTCTGTTATATTTCCTGAAATGCTAAATGTTTCTGTTATATTCTACGAAATGTTTCTGTTATATTCCGCAAAATGCTAAATGTTTCTGTTATATTCTATGAAATGTTTCTATTATATTCCCCGAAATGTTAAATGTTTCTGTTGTATTCCCCGAAATGTTAAATGTTTCAGTTGTATTCAACGAAGTGTTTCTGTTATATTCTCCGAAATCTTAAATGTTTCTGTTGTATTCCACGGGATGTTTCTGATATTTTCAAGGAAGCATTTCTGCTATATTCCACGACGTATTTCTGTTATATTCCACTAAATGTTTGCTGTTAGTTGAATACTTATATTTATATACCATAAATATCGGGAACATTAAGAGAGGCGTATTGTAGTGTTTTTGTGTGTAGATATGTGTTTCCCTTCCTACTATTCATTCTCTGCTTGCTTCACCTTCTCGTCCCCTCTCCCATTCTCTCCATTCTTCCCCCCCCCCCCCTACATTACTTTCCCTTCCTCGCCCAATCATCTCCTCCTCCTCTCCCCCTCCTCCCCCTTCCCCTCTTTTACTTTACCTTCCACTTTTCTCCACTCCGCTCCCTCTTCTTGCTCCCCTCTCATCCCCTCCCCTTCCATCTCGCCTCCTCCCTCCCCCCCTGCCGCCTCTCCCCTGCCCCTCCCTCTCCTCCCCCCTCCCCTGCCTCCCTCCTCTCCTCCCCTCCTCCTCCCCTCATATTTCCTCCCCGTCCCTCCCCACTCCACCAAACTCCTCTCATCTCCCCCTCTCCTCCTCCCTCTCCTTCCCTGCCCTCCTCCCCTCTTCCTCCACTCTCCCCCTATAATCTTTCCTCCCCGCCCCTCCCCACCCACCACACTCCTCTCATCTCCCCCCTCATCTCTCTCCCTCCCTGCCCTCCTCCCCCAACCCTCTCCTCCCCTAATATTTCCTCGCCGCCCTCCCCACTCTACCACACGCCCTCATCTCCTCCACTCCTCTCTCTCCTTCCTGCCCTCCTCCGTCATCTTTCCTCCCGCCCCTCCCCACTCTACCACACGCTCCTCATCTCCTCCACTCCCCTCTCTCCTTCCTGCCCTCCTCCCGATCTCTCCTCCCGCCCCTCCCCACTCCACCACACTCCTCTCAGTCCTTCCCTGCCCTCCGGCGTGCGTTCCCTCCCCTCCCCCCTCTCCTCCCTCCTCCTCCCCTAATCTTTCCTCCCCCACCCTCCCCCTCCACCACACTTCCTCTCATCTCCCCCCTCCTCTCTGTCTTCCCTGCCCTCCTCCCCTCTCCTCACCTCCCCCCTCTCCTACCATATCCTCCCCTAATCTTTCCTCCCCACCCCTCTCCACTCCACCACACTCCTCTCATCTCCCCATCTCTCTCTCCTTCACTGTCCTCCTCCCCTCTCCGCCTTTCCCCTGTCCTTCTCCCACACTTTCTTCCCCCCACGCGTCGCTCTCCCGCTCCTCTCCACCCCTTCCACAACCCTTTCCATCCCCTACCTCCAACGTCTCCGATTTCCTTACTTACTATCCACATCGGGAGCGGGACGTAGCTCAGGCGGTAGAGTGTCCACCTGTGACGGTGTGAGTCATCTGATCGATCCTGCTCAGTAGACCCATTTGCAATTTGGGCTACTTTTCGTTCCATTCTAGTGATCCACAACTGGTTCATCAAAGGCTGTGGTATGTGTGGTCCTGTCTGTGGGAAAGTGCATATAAAAGACCCCTTGCTGCTTATTTGAAAGAGTAGCCTATGTGGCAGCAGCAGGTTTCCTCCAAAGAAATGTCCGAATGACCATATGTTAGACGGCCAATAGCCGATGATAAAAAATCAATGTGCTCTATAGGCATTGTTAAATAAAACAAACTATTCTATCGAAAGCTAACTCCTCTTCCTACAAAGCGATCCGAGTTAAAAGAATCAATGCGTGTACAAAAATCCGCTGAACAGCAAGCAATATTGGAGTGTTTAGAAGCAGACAACAGTGCAACTGTGTACAGAGGAGTTGATGACGGTAACCTGAGAAGCTCCGGTGGCGCTGGCCCCTGGAGGGCCTGGGTAGATGGGTTGCTGGATGTGAAAAGAGGGCCGACGTCCCTGCAGGTCATTTTGTTATTGCCCCCGTGGTCACGTGGGTAGTAGAGAGGGAGAGGGGGGGAAGGCAGCAGCTATGCCATCTGTGATGAATATCTATGCGGCACACTAGGTGAAAACGAGCTACAGTAAAACCTCTCTAACCGACCACCTCCACAGATCGACCACTCCCCTATATCGATCAATTTATTTGGGTCCCAAACAATCACCCATATAATACCATTGTAACGATAAAAGAAACTCGCTAAACCACCCCCCCCCCCCTAAATGGACCATTTAAAGTCGGTCCCATGGTTGGTCGACTTAGAGAGGTTTTACTATGCATGCAATATGACCGGATGCGGTGGTCGATTTGGTAGAGCGCAGGCTTCGCGCCTGGCACGTTGGTTGGTTGTTGGAGTCTCACGCCCTGGCAACATCTAAGGTCATATCATGATGGGCACCGACTTGTCACCGTGCACACTCATGGCAACTTTATAGTGCTGCCCCACTGGGAGACCAGACAGCCGGCACCATGACCTGATATCCCTCTTAGTCACATTATCCTAACACCTAAATCCTCGCCTTATCCTAATAATGCTGGACACCTGGCTAGGAAGTGACAAGTATACATTTGTATGTCATTGGTTTGACTCGACTAGGGTTCGAATCCCTCGATCTACCAAACAGGGAGACGGATGCTCAACTCGTTTGGCTATCCTGTGTGGTTCTCTGCGGAAGGTCGGTAGTTGGAATTCCCAGTTGAATCAAAGTAATGACTTATAAAATTGATACTATCGCTACCTAGCCTGGTGCTCAGCATTACTTACCAGGATAGGGCAATGACTGGTTTGCTCAGTATCAGGATTATGTGACTGATTGGGAAATTGGGTCCTGATGCTAGTGGTCTGGTTTCCCAGTGGGGCAGCACTATACAAAATTATAAGTCGCTATGAGTGCGTCCTGTCACATTTCGGTACCCATCCTCATATTACCTTAGATGTTGCTATGATGTAAAACTCCAACAAACAAACATGCATTATTTACACTGTGTTCCCCGCGCGGACATGTTATTGTAAACATTCAGATTTATAAGGGCAGTTTTAAGTTTAAATGGAACTGTTTACATGCTCATTATTGCCAGGTTGACAGCCTGTGTTTGGTGCCACAGGCCTTTTCACTCACTCAGCCTCGGCAATCTTCGCAATTTGCCACCCTAAGTAGCTGATAATGATTGCCATCACACTGCCTGCAATTCTGGATCCCATGGGTTTGGATATCACGTGGGGACATGGACAAGGTTGGAGCTTCACAATGGAGGGAGTTGGTAGTTTGGAAAAAAGCACAACAAAGCATCCCTGGAGGGTATTATTTGTTGGCGCCCAAGCTAGTTTCGCATTATATTCAGTTTTGATTCATCAAATATTTACCGATTTATGCCATTACCTGACAAATGCACCACATGGGATGGGTTGAATGAGTTGAACAACCGCATCCTATTTTGGAAGGTCATGTGATTCGAACCCTCCGTTCGAACCCTGACCGAGTCAAACCAATGACTTAAAAATTGATACTTGTTCCTATCTAATCTGACACATTAGAATACTAGGATAGAGAGAAGAAAGAAGGATAGAGAACAACAACCATCCAGAACCGGTAGGCTGCATAATTCTTTATTGACTCTCCAGCTCACTTGACTACCAAGAACTGCAGGTCTTAAGTCTCAATTCTGAATAGTGAGCCCCCCTACACCTCCACTGCGATCAGTCATCAGGTTCTTGACGTCGCAATCGATCACTTGCCGTTTTGGACGCCTTTAATCATAGCCATTTTTGATTGTTGCTGTCATCAGGGGTTGGATACGAACAGGCAAGGTCACGAGCACAGCTGCAAAAAAAAGGAGGGAGAGTGGGGGGAGGGGGGGGGGAGAAGGAAGGGGGGAGGGCGGAAGCTGGGAGCTGGACCGATTTTAATTTTGCAACCCCTAATTGCTATGAAGGAATCTTATTTAGATTGAGAAAGTTGTTCGTTAGAGCTGCCCAGTGCGACGAAAGAATCAACTTGTCGAAACCAGAACATTGACCTCGATTTGATCCTGCATATCTAACGTAGATACTGGTAGACGTATTAAGCATTTAGTGCTGCATAGAAGGGTTGGTTGTTGGAGTTTTACATTCTGGCAACATCTAAGGTCATAGGACGGGTGCCACCTTGTGACAGTACACACTCATGGCAACTTTATAGTGCTGCCCCATGGGGAACTCAGGCCACAGGCACCATGACCCAATATCCCACTCAGTCACATTATCCTGACACTGAGCTAACCAGTCCTTGCCCTATCCTATTAACACAGAAAGCCAGGCTAGGAAGCGACAAGTAGCAATTTGATACATCATTGGTTTGACTCGACCAGGAACCAAACTCTTGATCTCCCGCACGCGAGGCCTGCGCTCTACCGATTCGGACACTGCGCCCAATGCTAATTGCTATGATGGAATCTTATTTAGATTGAGAAAGCTGTTTAGTAAAGTTGCACAGTCCGATGAAAGAATCAACTTGTCGAAAACACAACACTGACCTAGACTTGATCCTGCATATCAAACTTAGATACTGGTACACTCATTAAATATTTATTGCTATAGAAGGAAGTACTAACCCAGCTAACACCGAAAACGTTATAATGACGTCAGAATAACTTTATAGAATGACAGAATAACGTTATTAATAAATGTCATATAAACATTATTTTGTATGGAGTAAAAAACGTTATATAACGTTATTTTATAATGTTCTAGAGTTTTTTAACATCATCATGACGTTTTCATATAACATTGCATGTTAAATCATAATGGAAAGGCATGTTGCCCTGAGTACCAGGTATGCAATGCTAAACAATGTTTTCATTTTAATGGGTACTTGCTGTGATCCTTGAGTTTGGTTGCCTTGTAGTGGCGCTTCCTTATGTGTAAACTGGTTCACTTACCTTTCTTGAATGTCACTTTAATGCAGGTTTGTTTCCCATTAAATGGTCATAAGATGGTGGGGTCCAGATCATCCCGTCCTCATCGCCAAATTTGCAATGAAGATCGCACCAATATGAACTAGATTAAGTTGGATTAGGTCTGGGTATACTTTATATCTCGCATGTCTTTACACTCTGTTCCAAGATGGCTGCCCTCTGCCTCAGTCACAATAGAACACAAAACATTACAATTCATGTTATAACATTAGTATAACATTACTATAATGTTATAATGTACCATAACCAAATAATGACATTAGCCTGACGTGAGTTAACGTTATGTCTTAGCTGGGAAGTGAATTTAATAGAGCAAGCCACTTCTAAAGCCAGTGCTGTTCAGCATGTCAGTTTGGGCACCATTGCAAATGGAGGGGAATTAACTCTCACCTGCCTGTCTTTGACATTTACAATTTTCTTTTTAATTCTCCTCAAAGTTAACCCCTCAAAATAAAAATTACATCAAACTGGAAGCTACGATGTAGGATAATAACAACAAGAAACAAACAATCAAACTGGAGTAAATCAATCATAATTATCAAGGTAATAAATATATTTATCTAAACAAAAGAATATGGCAGAAACTGAAAACATCAACTTTACTTTGGTCAAACCCAATTGTTATGTAAGAACATACATACATACATACATGCATACATACATACATACATACATACATCACGTACTACATACAATATACATACATATTACATATATACGTACATACATGTATACATACATACATACATACATACATACTACAATACATACATCATATAAACTAATACATACATACATACAGACATCATCATATATACATACACACACATACATACATACACACACACATACATACACACATACATACATACATACATACATACATACATACATACATACATACATACCTGCACACATCCATACATACACACATACATGCACACATACACATACACCCATCTGCGGTCTTACACCATTTCCAGTTAAGCTGGAAAGTACCCAAATAGAGTGGTTCCAGATTCTGCCGATAGATGTCAGTAGCTTAACTGGAGGGGGGTAATACATGAAGAGAGCGGCGGTGAAATTCCATAAGAAAAATACAATATAGTTGTCTTTTATATATATATATATATATATATATATATATATATAATATATTATATATTATATATATGACAAGTATAAGAGCTTCAATCCTGTTGTGATATGAATATATGAATATAATCAGGCATTTTATAATTTTTCCAGGCATTCTTTACGGAGATATAGCATGTGAAATTATAGGCACTCGGGGAATGTACCCGAATAGAGTGGTTCCAGAGTCTGCCGATAGATGTCAGTAGCTTAACTGGCGGGGTGGTCTATTGCTGATGTTTCCATGTGTCCTTTTCCCTGAGATCTAATAGATATACTGTTTGCCTTGCAGGATTGAGAACCAGGCCATTGAGCTGGGTGGCCGGTATTCAACTCTTCTCTCAACAGCGTCCGGATACAGCTCATTAGAAAATGTGAGTCACTTTCCTACGTCACTAACATTAAAGTTGCATAGTCTGATCGCGTTTGAATTTTTTTTATAGATAAATATATCAAATTGACCCACTAATCATTAGTCCGGAGTAATTTTGATGAAAAATGACTAGTTTTGAAGCAATTTGAGCTGAAAGAACCCAAAATACTTTCGACAAGCTTTCCAAAAGTTCTCTCGCTATGACTGGTATTGACATCTCGCGATGAACATGTGATGTGGAATGACCTAAACCATAAATAGCCTGGTCACCTAACAGAGTAAATTCACTGTATTTTATGCTATCCCAAATCACTAGTTAAAGCACAAATATCTAAGCTGGATATATTACTATATATATACTCAAATGAAGATGCATGTTTTGGTTTTGAAAAATATATATTTCATAGGACCATGCAACATTAACATAAATCACAAGTCATTTAGTACGTGGTGTATGTCACCCCCAATAGGCAATGTTTACATTTTGTGCTGGGGGGGTCATTAAACAGACAAAGGAAAGTTTGTTTTATTTAACGACACCTCTAGAGCGCTTTGATTTGTATCATCGGCTATTGGACGTCAAACATATGGTCACTCTGACATATGTCTTTGAAGGAAACCCACTGCCGCCACATAGGCTGCTCTTTCCGATAAGCAGCAAGGGTTTTTTTATATGCACTTTCCCACAGACAGGATGGCACATACCACAGTCTTTGCTGAACCAGGAGTAACTAAACAAACAAACAAAAGTGTTGTGTATGGCGTGTCTGAGTTTTTAACCCCACCTGGTTAGAACTTGGCAGATAATCTTCAATAGATTGGTTGGTTGTTGGAGTTTTACGTCCTGGGAACATCTTCGGTCATATTATTATTTGGACGTTTTCACTAGACATTTTCAAATGGTGGCGATTCGCTTGTGAGAGTCGCATAACTGTGTGAATTCTATGTACTCTTTTTTTAAAGTTGCATAGGTCGGTGGTTTTGACTTTTTCCGCCATTTTCCGAGATAAATAAATGCATTAGATTAATGTGTGTATTTTACTTTGCTTCAGTTTGGAGCTACTTTTATTCAAACTGACTAACTTTGTGGAGATATTTGAAGTGAAAACATGCCAAAGTACTTTACATTTCAATTTACTATATAAACCATGCAAAAGAAATTGTAAATAATATATCTCTAACATGTATAGTCAGCAGTAAAGTTTGTACTTATTTAACGACGCCTCTAGTCTCTAGAGCAAATTGATTTTAGTATCATCGGCTATTGGACAACCCAGTCAGTCACAATATCCTGACTCTGAGCCAACCAGTCCTTGCCCTATCCTAATAATGCCAAGCACCTGGCTAGCAAGCGACACATATCAATGTTTTAAGTCATTGGTTTGACTCAACCAGGGTTCAAACCCGTTGGTTCGAATCCCACGCTCTACCAAAATGGGAGACGACGCTAAACTAATTTGTCTCGTCTGGTCGAGAGGGTGTGGTTTCTGACATTTGACGGCATAAGTTTTAAAATTAAATGGAAACAAAAACACACTAGGTCAAGCATAGCAGATCGATGGTATTCATAACATTTTCACATTTGATTTGTTTGGCGCACCTAAATGCCAGAAGATGGCATCCTCAAACAAATGCCAACTTCTGCTGCCAGCCATTCCAGCTAAACCCATATATCAGTAGTTGATTGTCTATTTAGTTTGCCCGTTTCCTATCTGGAAGGTTGTGGGATCAATCCCCAGCCGAGTCAAACCAACAACTTATAAAATGTATACTTGCCGCTACTTTGTCTGGTGATCGGCATGACTAGGATACTGAAATCACTGGTTGGTTCAGTGTTAGGATCATGTGACTGCGTGAGATATAATTTGTGTTTGTTTGTTTTGTTGTTTGTTTTACGTCCTAGCACCATCTAAGGTCATATCAGATCGGGTACCGACTTGTGACAGTGCGCACTCATGGCGACTTTATAGTGCTGTCCCACTGGGAAACCAGGCTGTCGGCACCATGACCTGGTATCCCACTCAGTCACATTATCCTGACACTGAGCACACAAGCCGGATATAATGTAATGTGTACGGTATCCCAGTGAGGCAGCACTATAATTACTACTACTAGGATGTGGCCCCTAGCAGTAAACACAGAGAATATGTGTTGGTGATTTATCCTCACACCAGACGATATTTAAGTGACAGCAGACGACAACTGTAAAGTTAATCTTTCTTGAGTTATTTTGGCTGGCTGCCCACAATGATCTCACTCACCCATCAAACACTCTTCTGACAACAACGCCCATTTAATTTGTCAACTGTGGCTTTGTCATTTATGATGAATTATGCAGAATTAAACATGGCGGCGTTCTCTGCGCGTCTCCCTAATAACACGTGATGCACAGCTTCACGCATGCGATGAGAGCTGGGCTTAGCGTCGCTTCCTGCCGTCACTCGCAAGGGTGGCTTTAATTAGTTTAAATACTCATATAAGCGTAACAGACGCGGCAGGAACCAGCCGAATAAATGTCGACAGTGCGAGCACATGCTGCCGACTCTGACGTCTCCTGACCAAATGGGATGGCCGAATGAGTTTTGGTAGATCGTGGGATTCGATACCGTGGTTGAATCAAACCAATGACTTAAACATGTATACTTGTCGCTTCCTAGCCAGGCGCTCAGCATTATTAGGATAGGGCAAGCACTGGTTGGCTCAGTGTCAGGATAATGTGACTGAGTGGGATATCAGGTCATTGTGCTGGTCTCCCATTGGAGCAGCACTATAAAAATCGCCATGTACCCATCATCCTGAATTGACTTTAGATGTTTCCTGGATGTAAAACTCCAACAACCAACCAATCATGTCGGTACTCGGACGGATGGCTTTAATTACTTTAAAGACTCATATAAGCGTAACAGACACAGCCGGAAGTTGCCGAATTACTCTCTGCAGTGCGAGCACATGCTGTCTGACATCTCATTGGCCAGAAAGAAAGCCTTGCTGAAGTGTAACAGAGACGGCATATTCAGAATCCTCTCAAAGGAGGTTGATGGCAGGCTGTCTGTCCTCTGTTCGATAGGCAGCTTGGCAGCGTGCCAAAAGTCAAAAACCATGGTGACTCCCCCTCCCCCTCGCCTACCCTTCCCCCTCCCCTCCCCTCTCCTCCTCCCCATCCCCTCCCCCTCCCCTCCCCCCTCCCCCGTCCCCCCTCCCCTCTCCCCCTCCCCCCTCTCCCCTCCCCTCTCTCCCACCCCTTCCCCTCCCCCTCTCTCCCTCCTCTCCTCTTCTCTCCCCTTCCCCCCCCTCTCCCTTCTCCCCTCCTTCTCCCCTTCCTCCCTACCCCTTTCCCCCTCCCCCTTCCCCTTCCCCTTCTCCCCCTCCTCTCCCCCTTCTCCCTCCCCACCCGCCCTCCTCTCCCTCCTGCCATCCTCCACCCTCCACACCCTCCCCTTAGCAACCACCGACCAATTATCGACATCATAACTTAATAACCACTCCTGCGTGGCATGTCTAGCTCGGAAATTGACATGGGTTGATACAAAAGCCTACGTGTTCAAAAATGTCGCCCCTGGCAACCACATTGCATTAGATGGCAATCGGGCTTCTTGAAGGTTCATAGTTTAAAGCTGCATAGTCCGATGAAAACATCACATTTTCAAAACCAAAACAATTATCTAGATTTGATTCTATGTATATAACTTAGATGCTGATGCATTACCTGTTTATTAAACATTTGTCACCACATAGAAGGGAATACCGAGGTAATTTAATATAGCATATTACTGCTAAATCCTATGGAGTCCAGAGTTTTGGCAAGCACACCAATATTTATTTCTGTTTACACTTAAAATATCTCCAATTTAAAGCAAAATTACTTAAAATTAAAGGAAGGTAGATCAGCCTAATAGTAATATATTTTTCTCAGAAAATGACAGAAACTAAAAAGCACTGGACTATGCAACTTTAAATGTCAGTGTAGTAGTTATTTAAATACAGGGTTTAGGGTTCAGGTGTGTTGTAAAGTTATTAAAGCTGCATCAAATTGTCAAAATCGACACTTTATCTAGGTTTCTTGTTGGAGTTTTACGTCCTGGCAACATCTAAGGTCATATCAGGATAGGCTTGACTTGTCACAGTGTACACTCATTTCATGGCGATTTTATAGTACTGTCCCACTGGTAAATCAGGCCACTGGCACCATGACCCAATATCCCACTCAGTCACATTATCCTGATACTAAGCTAAGTAGTCCTTGCCCTATCCTATTAATGCCAAGCACCAGACAAGGAAGCAACACGTATCAATGTTGTAAGTCATCGGTTAGACTCTACTGGGAATCGAACCAAGCTTGGTTAAACCAAACGATCGGTTAATCCAAACTTTTGTCGGCAGCCCTGCAAAATACTGCCATTTATCATATAAAAAAGTTGGCGAAACCAAATTATCGCTTAATCCAAACAAAATTGTCGGACCCCAGGACACTCCGGTATGGTTAAACTAAAGTTTCATGTGATTATAAGGTCATCTGAGACCCCCACTGACTTTTTTATATGATAAATGGTAATATTTTGCCAGGCCACCAAAAAAAGTTTGGATTAACCGATCGTTTGGTTAACCGAGCTTGGTTTAACGGGGTTATACTGGATATACATAAAAAAACAATAATCAAAGTGTCCACATACATTGTACATTACATGTGCAATACATGCTTACTCAAAGTCAAAGTCAAAGCCAAAGCTTGGCTAAACCAATAATCGGTTAATCCAAACAAATTTCTAGGGTCCCTTCAAGTTTGGTTTAACGGGGTTATACTGTATTACTATTAGGTCAAGGACTGGTTGGCTCAGTGTCACGATAATATGTCTGTGGGATATCGGGTCATGGTGCCGGTGGCCTGGTCTTCCAGTGGAGCAGCACTATAAAGTCGCCATGAGTGCGCACTGTCACAAGTCGCTACCTGTCTTGATATGACCTTGGATGTTGCTAGGATGTAAAACAATAACAACACACAACTATATTTGACCACTTGTAAGATTTGATCAATCTAATGCCTGATACAATCCCATCATATAGGGGGCGGGGGGGCATTTATTAATCTTGCGCATAGCAGAATAGTCGAAACCGGACACAGGTAGCAGATGGTTGGCACTCCCCTCCCGTCCTCTCCCCTCCCTCGGGCTCCTCTCCCCTCCTCTCCCCACTCTCCCCACTCCCCACTCTTCCCCTTCCGTACCCTCCCTTCTCCT
>CM059186.1:116299124-116321045 GCA_030323885.1 Branchipolynoe longqiensis | reverse complement strand
CAACACCCTACCACGTCTATTCCGTTGGTGTACCATTACGGGAAAATCATAGTATCCATTGTATTGAAAGATCATTTTTATCCTGAATAAGTAGGTAAAGATTGCTGGACCCGGATGTGCTTCCTTCTCCCTAGCCCACGTCTACCCGAGGCTTATACCTCGGGAAAACAACAGTTATCCATCATCTATACCCAGGTAAGACTCGTATAACTATACTATATATATATATATTAAGTTTGAAATCCAGGCGAATACTGACCAAATATGGCTGTCCTTGTATATATGTATAATATATTATACTCCTTATATAGTTTGATAGGTAGTGGATAAAGTTTATTTTCTATATTATTAATTCCTTCCATAACAATTAGACAACAGAAGAAAGTCGGATTCGTGTGGATCGAGCCTATAACTCTGGCTGGCCCTTAAGACCTACCTCTAATTTTATTGAACTAAATCGCTGGCGAAATAGGCCGTTAGTCTAATAGTAGGTGGGTGAGGCACCACCTGCAGGAAAGGAGGGGAACCAGGGGAGCTGCTTGGAAGCAGGCCCCCCCCCCCCCGGTCACCAGGCCGCACCCCAACCTCCTGTAACCCATGGAACAAAAGAGCATATCAAAGGAGGTTTACAGGAGCATCATCGGAATAAGAACAATAAGGACATGAGCATTACATACATAATAATATATGCATAATTACTTTATACCTCGCAAATTTTTATTTTCAAAAATATACAGGATTATATAGTTTGCTAATTTGATGTATTAATTAGGGCATTGCTAATGAAAGGAACATTGTGCATAGAGCCTGAATCGAACCCATACTTCCGTCGTTATCTATTATGCCAAGAACACACCTACCGTTTATGATTCGCGCACTAAAACTCACGACGACCTTACGACTGAGAACGGGCCGATTCATTTTTCGAATCGCGAATAAATTGCAAGCAAGCAGTTTTAGCCCTGAAACTGAGTTTTAAGTTGCGAATCGCAATCGGTAGGTGTGCTAGGGGAGCACACACCTCACGACTTTTGGGCAGTTTTAGATCGTATACGGTAAGTGGGTGCGGAAAAACAGTAGGTGTGTACCTGGCATTAGTCTGTCTAGGCTCCCTGAAGTAATCAACCTACCCGAGGTCAGTGTAAAGTATTGCATTTCGTATGTACTTGAAACTGTTTGCGATCATATGCCGTTTAATACTCATGATTACACACATGCAGGCAATGAACTTACATGTATAGCACATGCCACCACCTCTGCCAATTTGGATTTCTGCCGCTGTCTATAACTTACAGCAACATCAAAGGCCAGTTGCTCTCAGTCTCATACCATGTCTATGTGGTGTCAATCAATCAATAGTTCCGTCCTCTAGTCGAGGGTTGGATGCAATGGTTCTCCACTTGTCCCGATGTTGTGCTGTTCTGATAGACTGTGAATAATTCAAGCCTGTCCACTGTGAAATATTTGTAAACCATGATGTTCTTGGTCTCCCTCTCCCTCTGCTGCCATTCACCTTCCCTTCCAACAATGTACGGTATATTGAACTCTGACGAATGATGTGGCCAAAATAAATAAGTTTCTTTGTCTGTATAGTGGCAAACAAGCTTTTCTTATTTTTAATTTTTCTGAGAACTTCTTTGTTGGTGATCTTCTTTGTCCATGATATTTTCATCATCCTTCGATAAGTCCACATCTCAAATGCTGCTAAACGTTTGTACATTTTCTTAGAGATTGTCCATGTCTCAGCCCCATACATTAGAGTAGACCACACATAAGACTGAAGAATATGCTTCCTTGTTTGTATTAATATCTTACTTGATGTTAACACTCTATACATTTTGGAGAATGTTGTTCGGGCTATTGTTATCCTTCTTTGTGGTGTAGGAGGTTAAAGATCCGTCGAGTCTGTAAAGGTGTAGACCCGCACTTTCTACCGACCAACTGTCTAATGGTGAAAACAAATTTATTCAGACTTATCCATGACAGGCAGTATAAATCTTCAAGAAAAAGAAACGTGACAGTTCAAACACCATACAGCGCATAGCATGGACATAATCCTGGTCATAGTACAAGTCTTGTGGGGGAAGGGGTGGAGGGTGGGGGGCAAATAAAAGGGACATCCTGCCGAGCGTTGGACTCAAACCCAGACTGCTGCCATTCCAGGGAGAACGTCCTAACCACTAACCTATATAGGCTCCCTAATGCCATCACCCAACCCATGCATGTGTGCCTCAATGCACTGTGATGGGTCTTACACTAAGCTTCCCAATCGTCACATCGAACCTGCAAACAGTGTGACATGTAAATGTGGCTTTGTTGTGAAGACACGGTGACTGCAAACGATGCCATAGCCAGAGAAACGACCCACCAAAGGTTTAACTTGTCTTTGAAGGAATTCTTTTGGGGAGTATTTATTTACAGAACCGTTAAAGTGTTCAACATCATGGTTTGAGAAACCGTGTTTAGATTAGAGTGAGGCGCGAAAAGCGAAAAGCGGGAGGCGCTGGTGGATGTCTGTGTAAACAGGCAGGCAGGCAGACAGGTAGGCAGACAGGTAGGCAGACACAGACAGACATAGGCAGTCAGACATGCTGGCAGGCAGGCAGGCAGAGAAACAGACAGGCAGAGACAGACAGACAGGCAGGCAGGCAGGCAGGCAGACAGACAGACAGGCAGACAGACAGGCAGGCAGGCAGACAGGCAGAGAGACAGACAGGCAGGCAGGCAGGCAGGCAGGCAGGCAGGCAGGCAGAGGAGTGGGAGAAGGCGTGGTAGCGAAGAGAAATAAGGAGTGGTGGGGGAGGGGGGGGGGGAGATATGGAGTGTGGTGTGAGAGATGTGGGGGAAGGAGAGAGGGAAGTGGTGAGGGAGGAGAAGGTGGGAGTTGGGGCGGGGGAGGGGGGGGGGGTCCCTGAACTGCATCTGATGCGCATGTACTTGTCAGATACCCCGCTCTACATGTGTGTCTGTGTGTGCGAAGGCGCCAGGTAGGGCCGGTGTCGCGGTTTAGATTCTACGCTCGGGGTTCTGCGCAAGTGTATATTCAATTAACACGACCAGGGCGACTCGGGACACCCGAGTTGCTAGAAATTCAAATAGAACACCACGAGTGGGGTTGACAAAATCATGTGCCGTGTGCTAAGAGTATTTTAGCTAAATAATATATATTTAGCGAATTGAAGAGTTAATTAATGCCTTGACCACATGTGTGCGTCAAGTAGTCACTCAGGTCACCCCAGTTGATTAATCGAATATGCTGAAATGCCGTTCGATTTTGACGCATGCGCAGACCTCCGAGCGTAGACCATTGACAGTTTAGATCGTGACACCAGGTTTTTATTATTTAAATGTGTGTCCATTGTAGGGAGGCGACGCTAGGAGGCGTGTTGCCGGAGCGGCCACTGGTGTGCGCACAAAGTGGTCCCTGCTCGAGTGGTAGGAGGTTGATGGGACGCGGCGAGGGTTGAGAGAGTGTGAGTGTGTGGTGGTGGTTGTGGGAGGGTATGGGCTATGGTGAGACCAGGGGCCATATGCATGGAGCGGTGTTAGTAGTATGTGGTGTTAATCCTCTAACACCGGGTAGCTATCACCGGTTATCAGGGGCGTCATGAAGTATGTCACGCGGGATGCATGGTGGCCTGAACGGTTCATGTTAGCTAAACGTGAATTTATTTATAACTTTGGAAAATCCCTCTGAGCCTGTTGCCGATGAGCACCGCTATTTCACAATATCGCCGCCTATTCGGCAGCTGGGGAACCAGCAGCCTTGTTACTGATGAGCCTGTTCCCGGCGAGCAAGGCTACTTCACAATATCGCTGCCAATCCGGCGGCGGCATTAATATCAGTTCGATTATTGGTTTAATTTTACCAAAATTTGGCGGCGGTGTTAATATCGCTTTGATATTAGGGTTAATTTGATGAAATTTCACTTATTGCGTATGTATTTCTGTTAAATATGATAGCATTGAATAGATTTGCGTGGCGTCCACTCTTTACAGTTTAGACAACAACATGGCGAGAAGCTGTAAGTCGGGTGTGGATGTGAAGGTGCGTGGTGTAGGTGTGTGTGTGTGGGGGGGGGGATGCATCTAAAAAGCAGCTAAAGTGGTTTGGATTTACTATAGCGGAAATTCAGTATGTGTCTGAGAAGGGTGGGTGGCTGGGGGTTAAAACCTTACCTTGTGTGGCTTTCATGGATATTTTTATTTTTGGGACGATTTATACTATCTATCATGGATAAGTCTGAATAGACTTGTTTTCACCATTAGAGAGTTTGTCGGTAGAAAGCCTGGGCCTACACTTTTACTGACCCAAGGGATTTGTATCCTCCCACACCACATAGACATAGTATGAGAGCAACTGGCCTTTGATGACGCTGTAAGTTATACACAGCGGTGTAATTCCAAATTAGCAGAGGTGGGGGCACAGGGAACTGAACCACTGACCTTCAGATTAGGAGTCCAACCTAGAAAAAAGTCAGATATTCTAACCACTCCACCACAGAGAAAACATATATATATGTATATTTACACGCCTGCTTGAAATGGAATGTTCTTTAAAGTGGGGGGGGGGGGGGACTGACCCACTTATTTATTACATGCGCCATGAATGAATACATCCACCACGATACTGGCCTACTGTTGTTAAAAACACACACACACAAATGCACATTTAGTGATGCACACACTAAACAGTTGTTGTCCAATATCGGATTTGAAGCCCAAGTTGGGGGGTTGTTTTACGTCCTGTCAACATCTAAGGTCATATCAGGACGATAACAATGTTCTACAGTGTGTTTGAATGGAACTACAGCAGTCAACATATACAATATGTGGGTCGTGAGGTTATATTACATGGATTTAATCATTTCGGTCAAACTATACTGAAACTGTATTTGGGAAAATAGCTAGCCATAGCAAATTTACAAATATGGTAACAGTCTGATCGATATCAGTTTGATCATCCTAAGCGGGTCGTTGATTATTGCAATGGATATCACCATGAAATATGTTCCATCAAAACCATTTGTTTATTTGATAAATATTTCCAGCAATACACGTCGGGTATAGCTAGCATTACAACTTGATCCATGTTCACAGCTCCCGAAGGACCCGACGTTTATCTACACCCACTGTTTTCCACTCCACACATACAAATGTGCATGCATGCATGCATACATACATATATACATACATACATACATACATATGTACATACATATACATACATATATACATACACACATACATACATACATACATACCTACATACATACCTACATACATACATATATACCCACACATACATATATACCCACACATATGTGCATACACATATACATACACACATACATACATACATACATATATACATACATACATCTATACCCACACATACGTACATACACACATACATACATACATACATATATACCCACACACACATACATGCACAGATACATACACACATACATACACACACATACATACATGCATGCATACATGCATGCATGCATACATACATGCATACATACATACATACATATATACATAATACATACATACATAATACATACATACATGAGATAGGTAAGTATGAATACACATCAATATGAAATTGCTATGAACAAATACACATCATCATCAGCATCAGCATCATCATCATCGCCATCATCACACATCTTTCACATCCATATATTTATACATATAATATAGCAAATGTTTAACCAAGAGAACAGCCAGCGCACCAAGTGGTGGGTTTGATCATTTTGATTACACAGTACAGGCTGAGTGAGCCGTCTTAGTATTATAGGGTGTTTGCTTGAAGTATGTAGCTGCATTGTGGTGCATTAGGCAGTTATTGCCCAATTTTCGGTTTACGGCCAAAGGGACTCTGTAATATAATGTACAAGCATTGAACAGTAGCACAAGTACCAGTAATATATATCACAGTAGTCAGTCCGATACTAGTTTGAGTACAACACACACACCACACAAAACCCGTCCTGATATGACCTTAGATGTTGGTAGGACGTAAAACAACAAACAAACAAATCTTACAAAACACCACGCGCACCACGGCACACCACACTCCCTATTTTACCACACACGTGAATCTTGTTTACTCTATGTGAGACAGGTGTCACCGTTTCGCTGTCAGTGAATCATATCAGCACCAATAAGGCTTCTCCGCAGGTAATAGACACGGTCCGCTGAACATGTAATATGCACTTGGAAGACGCCCCATAGATCACTGAGGGGGTGAAGCGGAGGCGGCCCTGAGAGGGGGGAGGTGTGTGTGTGTGGGGGGGGGGGGGGTAATCGCAGAGAAGGGAGGCGGGAGAATTAGCGTCAGTTAGTGAAGAGGGGGTTTACGGTGTCTACTACCTGCGGCTGATGCTGACCTGTCATTGTCCACACCGTGCTCACCTTAGTCCACTGTGGAGGGCGGCAACTGGCAGAGGTTGGGGCGGGGCAGGTGCCGCCGGGGTGGGGCGGAGGAGGCCGGGGCAGAGTGAGGGGTGGGAGGGGTGTCAGGGCAGCTGTGTCCACGTGACCTGGGTGAATAGGATGGTTTGTATTTAGGTGTGTAGGTTGGAAGGGGTGTGAAGGTTGTGAGGGGTGTGGAGTGTGTGTTTTAACTGTGGCGTAGGTTGGTTTGCAGGTAGGTGTGAAGGTTGTAAACTGTAAAGGCCCTGTCACATTACGACGCGGCCAATGCATAAAATCAGTTTTTTACGTCGGGAAGCATCAAACTATTTGGCGTGGGGGGCAAAGTTGGATGTATACATACCATATACATAGCGTATGCATAGCGTATGGCCAACGTATGGGTAATGTGCCTCCTGGTGAAAAATGCTCGAATTATGCTCACGGTGTGTTCACAGAATGCCCGTGAACATTATATACGTTATTCAATCGCCAGAACTACACCTCATGTTACATACGTCAAGACACGCTGTAGAAACGCTAAAGTACGTTAGATGTATGTTTTCCATACATTGTCAGTACGTGGACTGTATGTTCCCACTGCCTTTAACGTAGGGCAACATAGTGAACAACGTTTGTCTAATGTACGTCTAACATACATCGATGTACACCTAACAATAACATATACATAACATACGACCGACATAAAATCCACACGTTGTCGAACGTTGTCGTAAGTCGAAAGTTTTGTGCATGCACAAAACTTTGCTGAATCACGACGCCATATCTCAACAAATGTTGACGTACATTGATGTATACCAACTAGCGCATAATGCATGCATAAGCCATAACGATGTATCCCGACGTCAGCATACATTGGTGCGATGCGTCATAATATGACAGTCCCTTTAAGGCCCTGTCACACTTTACCGGGTTGAGGATACAGACAGACCTGGAAAAAAATATTCTAGTCCGGTTTGATTCTGACTAGAAATGTATCGATTATGGTAACGGTTGATAATGTATCTAACGATCAACGGACAATTCAGGATACAAAAAGAACTATAACGAACGGCAACGGATGTGTAATGGATATGTAATGGACGGGGTAACGAATAATAACAGCTAACATCAGTCCGGCACAATCCGTTACAAGTTTTGTGCATGCTCAAAACTTGTAACGGATCGGGCCGGATATCAACAGATATCAACGGATATGCAATGGACACAAACCAGACTTTGCCGGATATCAAAGGACTTTGTTCCATTTCAATCCGTGTCCTCGATCCGGTGAAGTGTGACAGGGTCTTTAGGGATGTGAAGGTTGTGAGGGGTGTGGAGGGTTGTGGAGTGTGTGTTTTTTAACTGTGGCGTCGGTTAGTTTGTAGTTAGGTGTGAAGGTCGTGAGGGGTGTGAAGGTTGTGAGGGTAATTAAGTGTGAAGGTTATGAGGGGTGTGAAGGATTGTGGAGCGTCAGTTGGTTTAGTCCTACTCGGTTTGTTCAGTTCTACCTGTTGAATCGCACTCATGACCCGGTCACATACACGTTAGTGGACGTAGTTGAACGTAGTGGAGGCTAGTTGAATGTAGTTGAACATATCGGCATCCATACTTCGCCGGTATGTTCAACTAAGTTCAACCACGTTCAACCACGTTCAACTACGTTCAACTACTTTCAACTATGGTAGCCTCCACTACGTTCAACTTCGTCCACTAACGTGTAAGTGACCGGGCCTTAAGAATTGTCTGGTAGGGAGAAGGGGTGTGTGTTGGGGGGGGGGGGAGTGGGAGGTGGGGGGAGGGCTGAAAGAGGGGTGCAAAGTGTGGGAGGTCCTGGGGGGGGGGGGGGGGGGGGGGGAGATGGGAGGTGCAGATTGTGGCTGGAATCATTACACCCAGTGTGCCATTGTCGTCGGGCTGGTTGGTGGAGGTTTGTGTGGGTTTAAAAAAAATTAAATGCCTTTGGAGTTTATGTATGAGATTTTCCTGGGCAAAAATGAATAAAAGATAATATTACATAAAGAACTCAAGAGTTAAAAGAAACTCTAGACTTGTGTATATTCATTATACGCCACGAAGGGTTGTGTATATAAACATTTTATATATGCGTCATATGCTTATATAATGCATACCTTATCCAATCCTAATGTATGATTTGTGTATGCCTAAGCTATGTATATTGAGGATTATAGTATAATGCATATATAATGCTTATATATTGTAATAGCATCGATGTATCGTATATATAATAACACATAATTATATATATATATATATATATATCATGGATGTTGAACTTATATACAACGTATAATATGTTCATATGATGTACAATATAATCAAACATATTACACCTAAAATATCCGTACTTTTCTTGATGAAGACACCAACAAGAGGTGAGCGCCCGATTTCCATGTGGCAAGTGGACCAGACGGGATGGCCGAATGAGTTAGAGCATCCGTCTCGCGTGCTGGTAGATTGTGGGGACGTGGGTTCAAACCCTGGTCGAGTCAAACCACTGACTTAAAAATTGATATTTGTTGCTTCCTAGCCAGGCGCTCGGCATTATTAGGACAGGGCAAGGACTGGTGTGCTCAGTGTCAGGATAATGTGACTGAGTGGGATACCAGGTCATGGTGCCGGTGGCCTGATTTCCCAGTGAGACAGCACTATAAAGTCGCCATGAGTGCTGGCCGAGTGAAATGAGTTAACTGTTTGTGATTGAAATTTCTCCTGCTCAATCAACAAATGTAATAAAATAGATGTGAAAAAAGTCCAGCCACATGTTAACTACATTTAAGTGGTGTCGGTATGAAGAAGTTGAAGTTGAGTTATCCATCAGATTCCACATACACTGCTACCGACCGCTATTCATATTCTCATAGTGCATATACTGCACATATACACATAGTGCATATACTGATATGACCTCAGATGTTGCTAGGACGTAAAACAACAAACAAACAAACAAGCATATACTGCACATATACACATTTCTGCTGGGCGTTCACCGAACCCTTGTCGGTAATTGAAAGCAATATTTAATTTGCGCACTTAAGTGGTGTCCTCTGTGGCGGAGTGGTTAGAGTCTCTGACATTTTTCTAGTCTGAAGGTCGGTGGTTCGATTCCCCGTGCCCCCATCTCTGCCAATTTGGATTTCCACCGCTGTGTATAACTTACAGCGTCATCAAAGGCCAGTTGCTCTCATACCATGTCTATGTGGTGTGGGAGGTTAAAAATCCCTTGGGTCGGTAAAAGTGTAGGCTCGGGCTTTATATCGACAAACTGTCTAATGGTGAAAACAAGCCTATTCAGGCTTATCCATGATAGGCAGTATAAATCTTCAACAACAAAAGCAGATTGTCTCTGCAGTGTTTTGAGTTATTCATCAGATTCCACATACACTGCTGCCTTATACTGCACATATACACATTTCTGCTGGGCGTTAAGCGAACCCTTGTCGGTAATTGAAAGCAATATTTAAGTTACGCATTTAGGCAGATTGCCTCCTCAGCATTTTGAGTTATCCATCAGATTCCACATACACAGCTACTGACCGCTATTCATATTCACATAGTGCCTTATACTGCACATATATACACATTTCTGCTGGGCGTTCACCGAACCCTTGTCGGTAATTGAAAGCAATATTTAAGTTGCGCATTTAGGCAGATTGCCTCCGCACTGTTTTGAGTTATCCATCAGATTCCACATACACAGCTACTGACCGCTATTCATATTCACATAGTGCCTTATACTGCACATATATACACATTTCTGCTGGGCGTTCACCGAACCCTTGTCGGTAATTGAAAGCAATATTTAAGTTACGCATTTAGGCAGATTGCCTCCGCAGTGTTTCGAGCTATCCATCAGATTCCACATACACAGCTACTGACCGCTATTCATATTCACATAGTGCCTTATACTGCACATATATACACATTTCTGCTGGGCGTTCAGCGAACCCTTGTCGGTAATTGAAAGCAATATTTAAGTTGCGCATTTAGGCAGAAGTGTTTGTTGTTTGTTTTGTTGTTTTACGTCCTAGCCACATATCAGGTCATATCAGGATAGGGCTGTGCAGTGTGAATACTGCATGACTGGATGTGGTGGGTATGTGCGTGTGCGTGTTGCGGAATGCTCCTTCATGCTATGCTAATTGCATGTAATGGTAGTCTACTCACCGACACACATCAGTTACAAGTTTAGCAGTTTGCAAATGGGGAACCTAGCGCTGCGTTATTAGTAACATTTTTGTAAATAGCAATAGAAATTTTCTAGTCAAAAAGAGACCTTCATCTCAGCATGTTGCCCTCCCAAACACACACACACACACACACACACACACACACACACAAACACACACCACCACCACCACCACCACCAACAACAACAATAATAACAAACCAAACGGACAAGTGCAGTGCATGTCATTACAAATTGCCAAGTGGCTTCAGAATTTAATTTTGAATGGAGAAGTCTTGCTATAGTTTGTGAGTGATTCGTATCGAATCTAATTTGTGTTCTTCAATGTAACCACTGAGCTGGGCTAAGTATAGAAGTTATTAATTGTTAAATAAATAAACCTTTCCCCCTTTATCCTCCCCAGACAACCCTCATTCCTTTAAAACTATTGGAGTGTTTAAACAAAAATCGTACCCTCTCTGCTCACACAGAAACCTACTTTAATTCAAAGCTCGCAATATTTACAAAGTAGGAAGCTCGCAACCGGGTTTTAAAGAGACATAATGGTGGAAGGGTACGGTCTCCCGCAGGACATGTGACCTTCCCATTCCATCCCTTCCCTTCCTTCCATCATCATCGCTTCCCGTCCCTTCCCTTCCCTTCCCTCCCCTCCCCTTACCCTCCTCTCCCCTCCCCTCCCCCTCGCCTCCCCTCCCCTTCCCCTCCCCTCCCCTCCCCCTACCCTCCCCTCCCTCCCCCCTCCCTTCCCCCCCCCCCTCCCCCCTCCCTCCCCTTCCCTTCCCTCCACTTCCCTTCATCCCTCCCCCTCCATCCCCATCCCTCTCCACAAAAGCTGCCCACTATAGAGGGGGTGGAATGACGTCACAAAACAACTTATGGTGGCCATATTGGATTACATACAGAAGGCTTGCAACTGCCTACACTGTGCTTATTTACTGATTTGTTGGTTTATTTGTCACTGTTTTGAGCAGTTTGGCCTCAGAAGTTGTTGCTAAAGTGCTGGAAGTAAACACATTGGATGTAAACTGCCCAGAACCTCCCAGAACACAAGAAAACTCTGTTTTACTGCATCTGCATGCATTCTCAACAAGGCTAGGGAGGGTGCTTGTAATCCAAGATGGCTGGCCGCTGACTGCTGAGTGATGACATTACATGCACTCGCTCTATATGAGTGTTTACAAACATTGTGTATGCACGCACACTTTGGCTGCAAAGTGCACGGCAATCGTCTTTGCCGATATGCGCAATGCAAAACTTCAATTTTATTTCAAATTTAATAGAAATACAGAACAATAAAGTTATAAATATAATTTAATATAGTTTGTTAAACATGTTATCTGTTTGTGTGCCAAGCGGGTTGTTTCTAGGTGGTGCGGCTTTAGAGTATATATGGATAAATAAATGAATGAATGAATAAATAAATCGCAACTTTCATAGCTGCACTCAGTGCAACCAGGTGCTGTTTTGCACCCACGTTGCGCGCACACACATAACTATCTATGCTGACGTTACGTGAAATATGTCTATAAGACCACCACATCACACATACAGGAGTTTACCGACCCTTTTACTATTCGTGTAAACCCAACGCTAGATCCTAACTAAAGCCAACAGCATTTCTTATTTAGAACTACATAAACCAATTATAGCAGCATATATATTTTTTAAGCAACACCAAAACCCCAGAACACTTAACTAGATTAAATCCCAAGTTAACATTTATTGCATTTTGGTGCTCCAGTGTTACTCTCGGAAATGGGTAAACAAGGCCCGTGGTCATCATTTCAGTGTGTACGACAGAATGCCTTGAGCATCTTTTCACATGAAATGAAATACAAATTATTTCAAATTTACATAGAGTATATTATAATGTTCAGCTTCATATATATTTATCTAATAAAAAGTTAGCATGATACAAGTTGGCTAAAACTCGATTCCACTGTATTAAGTAACTTTAACGTCACACTTCAAATCCTCAAAACCACATGTATATTTGTTTAGGGGCGACGGCGAAATTATTTCACTTTTTTTTTAAATTCATCGGCTCGTCGAATTGTTAACACTTTGCTTCGGGTCCCACCCTCCTCATTTATTTCCCACAGTTCCCTGTGTGTCGCCTATTCATCGCGGATTCTCGCCTCCGAGCGAGAAGGCAACTAGAACTTAGAAGTGGCTGGTACTGACAATTTACTCCCCTTCCCCCCCCCCCCCCCCCGCCCAACACACACACACACACACACTCACAATTACGCACACACACATTCATACACAAACACACTCTCACACTCCGGACGCGGTGGGCTAATCGGTAGGTCGCGGGGCTCGCGTGCGGAAGGTCGGGAGTTCGGTTCCCGGGTGTGGCGGTTTCAGATCTCAGTGGGTTTGGAGTCTTCGCTCGGGGTTCTGCGCATGTGTCAAAATCGAATGGCATTTCAGCATATTCAATTAATTCACTCGGGTGACGCGAGCGACTTTTTTTTACACATAAATGTGCTCATGGCATTAACTCTTCAATTCGCTAATTATATATATTTTAGCTCAAATACTTTTAGCACACACCACTTGTTTTTGTCAACTCCACTCGCAGTGTTCTATTTGAATTTCTAGCAACTCGGGTGACCCAAGTCACCCGGGTTGTGTTAATCGAATACGCGCATGCGCAGAACCCCAAGCGAAGACTCCAAACCCACTGAGATCTGAAACCGCCACACCGGTCGAGTCAAACCAATGACTTAAATATTGATACTTGTCGCTTCCTAGCCTGGCGCTCGGCATTAATAGGATAGGGCAAGAACTGGTTGGCTCAATGTCAAGATAATGTAACTGAGTGGGACATCAGGTCATGGTGCTGGCAGCCTGGTCTCCCAGTGGGGTAGCGCTATAAAGTCGCCATGAGTGTGCGTTGTCAGAAGTCGGTACCCGTCCTGATGACCTTAGATGTTGCTAGGACGTAAAACAACAAAAACAAACACTCTCACCCACACACACACACACGCACACACACTCACTCACTCTCACATTCACACTCACAGACACAGACACTTACATATACACATACACATACACATACACATACACATACACATACACACACACACCTCCGACATTTCTATGGGTGTCACAGCAAGTCGGTGTGGTGTGGCCGACTTTATACAGCCTTATCAGTGGTTACCATCAGCACTCTGTCCTCCGCTTCTGAGAGGCTGGAACCTCCCCCCCCCCCCCCCCCCCCCCACCCCTGCTCATTGGGGAAGGGAGAGGAGATGACGGGGGGTGGGGGGGGGGGGACTCTGACGTCTACCTCACGCTGCATCCGGCGCGTCCTGATGTGTGGATGCTGTCAGGTGCTAACAACAACGACTGGGTATTAGTCAAGTGTAGCGTCACCCCCTCACCCACCACCCCCTCACCCACACCCACCACCCACACCCATCACCCACACCCCCACCCACACCCACACCCCACTTGTCTGGGACGCCGTTCACTGTGCTAGTGGGTCATCCTCCTCCTCCTCCTCCCCCCCCCCTTTACCCACCCCACCTTCCCCGACACCCAACCCCAACCTCTAACCCCCAGCTCCCAACCCCCAACCCCCAACCCCCAATCCAAGTAATGGCCAACACCTGTTTAGCCGTTAGCGCCACAGGTTCAGAGGTCCCGGGTTCGAATCTACACCATCTGGCCTCCAGCTTTGTGGTCACGTGATAGCCCCGTTGTAACACGGTCACTTGGTTATGAAGGGAGTGTCATTTATAGTTACTTGTTTTCTTCTTTGTTGTTATTGGTTGGTTGGTTAGTTGTTGGAGTTTTAAGCCCTGACAACACCTAGGGTCATATCAGGGTGGTTGTTGTTATTGCTAGTGGTGGTGGTGTAATTTGTTTGTTAACGACGATTCTACATAGTGGGTCCCTTCGCGATGTCTCTTCCTAAAAGGGACGTTACGGACAACCTGTTCTTTATTTGCAAATTGGTAATGAGTACATTGTTGCCCTGCACAAAAATAACCACGCGTGATTTTGTTTGAACAATGAACACTCCAGATACATGAGTGAGCGAAAAGTAAATGCCCCTAAACACCACATGATGATTATTTATTTTGTGGACCGGGGTAACTTGGCAGTTCATCTTACTGGCGTTCAGAAATGTTGACGAAGTTGGCAATTTGTTGTCAGTATTTTTTTATTTTCTTCTTTTTGGTACATTAGTTGTTTAAGCAGGGGAATTTTCAGTCGCAGACGACTGGTCTTCCTCATTCCACTGCTCCTTGCCCTATCCTAGTAATGCCGAGTGTCTGGCTATGAAGCGACAAGTATCAATTTTTATGTCGTTGGTTTGACTCGACCAGGATTCGAACCCACGATCTACCAACACGGGAGACGGACGCTCTAACTCATTCGGCCATCCCGTCTGGTCTTACATTTGCCTTCGTCTGTTTAGTTGGTCCCCATTGAAGCCCCCCCCCCCCCACCAGCACTGCATCTAAATCTACATGCAGGCTAATTTTAAGTTGCCTAGGCTGACTAAAGTATCGCATTTTTTAAAACTAAACGACTAAATTTGATCATACATATTCAGCGTAGGTCTATACTAGTTCACTTATTAAGCATGTGTTATGGCATAGAAGGGTATAGTAAGTCAATTTAATAGAGTATACTACTGCTGGAACCTATGGTGTTTAATTTTGACGTGCATGCCAAAAGTAGTTTGGCAACCTTTCACTTTAAATCCCTCCAAAGTTGGCCGTTTAAAATAACATATAATAAAATAAAAGTTATTTCAAACTAAAGCATCAGAACCAACCTAAGAGCGATATATTTATCTTTCAAACGTGACATAATCTCAAAACCATCGAGTTGTGCAACTTTAAAGTAGATGTTAAATATTTAAAAGTTGTTTAATAGTAATACATGTGCGTGAAGTATCCACCTAGATATTTGTGTGTATATATATATGTTATATGGAATATATATATATGTCTATATTCCATGGGGGTGATGAAAATGGGAAATATTGCGCCTAGAGTGGGACTCGAACCCACATCTCTTTGCATTCCGGGCCAGTGTGCTAACCATTACACTACCTAAGCTGCCTGATGTCATCACATTACCGACGCTTACCTGTCTATGCGGCTCCTTGCCTGAGAGGCCAGTGCAGACTACTACATATATATATTATATAAACATACATCCATACATATGGAGTATATAGCGCCGAGATATGACAAGAAGATACTGTCTCATTGTGACTCACGGTTGTCAAGATTTCTTTTCAAGTGTGATTGTATTTGTTTTTAATTCTTGAACTAAAACAATGTTAAAGCAAGGCCTTGGAGCGATGTAAACATCAATGGGATCAAGTACTTTAACAAAGCTCCCGACTCCCAGATAACGCGTGGATCAATACACGTATCCGCTTTGATGATGATAGCAGGATCTACCGTGTCGATAGAGAGCGCCCATATCTGTGGGATATTTTTTGTGTGTGTGGATTTTTTTTTATGCATTAGTTGGTTGAGCAGTGGACATTTCAACCGCGGACAATTTGTCTTCCTCATTTCATTGCTTCTTGTCCTATCTTAGTAATGCCGATCGCCAGGCTAGGTACGAACAACATCAATTATTGACTTGGCCAGGGTTCGAGAACCAGTAATACACACACCACAACGTGATATACTGAGAACCAGTAATACACACACCATAACATGATATACTGAGAACCAGTAATACACACACCACCACCTGATATACTGAGAACCAGTAATACACACACCACCACCTGATATACTGAGAACCAGTAATACACACACCATAACATGATATACTGAGAAGCAGTAATACACACACCACAATGTGATATACTGAGAAGCAGTAATACACACACCACCACTTGATATACTGAGAACCAGTAATACACACACCACAACGTGATATACTGAGAACCAGTAATACACACACCACCACCTGATATACTGAGAACCAGTAATACACACACCACCACCTGATATACTGAGAACCAGTAATACACACACCACCACCTGATATACTGAGAACCAGTAATACACACACCATAACATGATATACTGAGAACCAGTAATACACACACCACAATGTGATATACTGAGAAGCAGTAATACACACACCACCACTTGATATACTGAGAACCAGTAATACTAGGTATCCCAAGTGATTTTCAAAAATAGTTTGGAGTTTGATTTAATGGATTTCACCTGTTAGTATATTTAATTTGAAATAAAATGACACTTCATTCGTGAAAATCGCTCTAATATTAAAGAAGATATGGACTTTTTTAGGTTGTTACTTAATTGGGTCACCCAAAACTAAAAAGATAGCATTTTTGATGGCCCCAAGAATTAAAAGTAACCACCCTATCAGACTTTCTGTATTTTTTCCTTCAAATCCATGGCCTATACAATGAGAATACAAAGATCCAGGGGTCTGATGTGGTTACATTTCAAGATATACATCTTCAAAAATGCGTGAAATCACAATTTCCTCAATTTCACCAATTTCCAAATTTTGCTTTGGACCACTTTTGGGTGCTTGGTTGTGGAAAAAATTGGCACCCATATTAAATTATTCTGATTTATCCCTAACCTACTGATGAGTCTTGTCATTGCTATTTTTTTTCAGGACTACATATGCTTGGGAAAAGCTTAAAAAAATTGGTTTAAAATGGTCCAGAGCTCAATTTGACAAGTGATAAAATCCGGTAAAAGGAAATGCCCAACTTTGAACAGGCTTATTTGGTACAGAAAAGCACCCGTACAAGATAATTGCATGAAATTTTCACACTGTACTACCTTCAACATGCTCTTTCTGTTTACGTTACATACAATACAATTTGATAGATATGAATGGTTTTTTTTTTAAAGTTTTCAAACCCTGTGTGTGTGTGGGCAGTGTGTTTATGGCACATTGCATAACAACTGGCACATTGCATAACAACTTTAGCATTCAATTCTTAAGTAGAGCCAACATTTATTTTGTCTCAAATTTACACCTTCACACCGTGCATTGCTAAGAATCATGAGTAACTTCTTTATTTTAAGAAAAAAAGGATCTTTATTTTCATGTAAAACCCGAAGTTATCCATTATTCGGTTCCGAAATGGTGGTTAATTGAACATTTTAAATTAAAATTTAAAATAGATGGAAAAGAATTTATTCAAGGACAAAATATGACTATATGGCCTGTAGTATTGGCAACAAAATGATATCATTGGCATGATGATGCTAGCTCTGGTGAATGGGCATCAGAGGTTTGAAGAAGCAGTGTAAAATTTCATGCATAAGTTAGTTGAAACAAAAGGTGATTTTCTACATAAATGGACTTGACAAAGCATTGATTTTCTGTAGCTGATCAAAGGCATATGCTAATGTAGATGGTACTAGTAGAAAGAAGAAATATGAAGCTTTATTTTGCTTTAGGTTTTATTTCAATTGGTGAAAAACTTAGAACACACCAACAGATTGAAAATGATGAATTTTAAGCCTCCACACACAGATTATTGGTGGATTGGCAAGGCACTTGGGATACCTAGTAATACACACACCACAACGTGATATACTGAGAACCAGTAATACACACACCACCAGCTGATATACTGAGAACCAGTAATACACACACCACAATGTGATATACTGAGAACCAGTAATACACACACCACCAGCTGATATACTGAGAACCAGTAATACACACACCACCACCTGATATACTGAGAACCAGTAATACACACACCACAACGTGATATACTGAGAACCAGTAATACACACACCACCACCTGATATACTGAGAACCAGTAATACACACACCACCACCTGATATACTGAACATCAGTAATACGCCGCTGACTATAGAGGCACGGCTCCGAGCTGGATCTCCGCCAGCGACTCATTGATCTCGTCTGGCATCCAAACCTGTGTGTGCGCTGATTGATCTGCGGTCCGTCGACGCTCACCTGGCCGTGGTGTGGTGTTACCTAAGTGGTGCGGACCTACACGTGGATGAGTGCTGCCTTTTCTTCCCCGGGTTGACCGATCTACTCTTTTCTTACCAACTTCTCACCAACTTCTCACCAACTTCTCACCAACTTCTCACCAACTTCTCACAACCTCTCACCAACTTCTCACCAACTTCTCGCCAACTTCTCATCAACTTCTCACCAACTTCTCATCAACTTCTCATCAACTTCTCACCAACTTCTCACCAACTTCTCATCAACTTCTCATCAACTTCTCACCAACTTCTCACCAACTTCTCCACACTTTCCCCCAATTCACCCTACTTCACTAACCTCTCCACACCTCTCCACCCGCTTACTATTTGTCTCTCAACTCCATAAGTATCCCTCCTTTCTCTAAGTCCCCCTCCTTTCTCTAAGCCCCCCTCCTTTCTCTAAGTCCCCCTCCTTTCTCTAAGTCCTCCCTCCGCCCCACGTGTCTATTCTTCTCCCGCTCTACATTTCTCCCTCCCCTCCCCCTCCTCTCCATTCTTCCCCACCCTCTCCGTATTACACATCCCCCTCATCTCTCCCCACCATTTTCCATTCCCCCCTTCCTTCAGGGCTTCCTCTCCTTTCGTCTGTCCCACCCTTCTCACATATTCCCACATTCTCCCTCCATATTAAAGTTGCATAGTCTGGTGGTTTTTAATTTCTGTATTTTTTCTGAGATAAATATATTAGATCGATCACTAGTATCTACTTTACATTAGTTCAAAGTTACTTTTATTTTAAAAGGTAAACTTTTGAGATATTTTGAGTGCAAACATGGAAAATTAGTTTTGGCAAGCTTGCCAAAACTCTGACACCATAGACTTCTGCACTAACAGGTTCTGTTAAATTGACTCAGTATTACCTTCTATGCAGAAACAAATGCTTAATAAGTGCATCAGTATCTAAGTTAGATATGTAAAATCAAATCTAGATAATTGGTTTGGTTTTGAAAATTTGATATTTGATCGGACTATGCAGCTTTAAATATTAGTTTCTTCTCCCACCATCCATTTTACCGTCAGCTGTTCCTTGCCCCACCATCCATTTTACCGTCAGCTGTTCCTTGCCCCATGCCCGTACCGTCACACCCCCCCCCCCCCCCCCCCCCCCCCCCGACCCCTCACACACCCATAGCGAAGGCTGTCGAAACAATCGTGTCAGAAGGCCCTCTATTCTATCACGACCTTATCGGTGATCCATATATTATTATTTTCTTTGTTTGTGTGTGCGTGTGTGTGAAAATAGCGACAACATGAAAAAAAAAAAACTGCTCTAAATTTCCCCCAAATCGATTTTTGAAAAAAGAAGAACAAACAACATTGCCAGAGTATTGATTTCTGACAATAGTATTCACTGGAGCTCGTCTACATAGGGTATTCACGTGACGACACGAACCGGATGCGCGGCCATTGTGGCGATATCAACCAGTAAACATCCCATAGAGTTTGGCTGTACGCGCAGTGGAAAACGTGTATTTCATTCAAAATTAATAGAATTCCGGAACCCTAACCTTATAAATTTAATATAATCTATTCGTTGAATATGTTTTCTATATGTGTACCAAGCAGTTTGTTTCTAAGTGGTGTAGTTTTAGAGATATTTCACTTTTTCTGTATGAAGATTGCTCACGGCCATTGACAATGCACTGGCACTGACACTCAGAATATCCCAACTTTCACTATTATCTCTTGTTTTTAATACTTTCAGCGTAAATTGCTCTTAGGTTACATTAAATACTTCAGATCTTCCTCTTCAATCGCGCATTAAGATATTTTTAATCGATCCAATGAAAGCTTTTAAATTTATTTTACAAAAATAAATGCTCCACATAGACATAGCATTGCCGTATTTTACCCTTCGCGGGCAGTTTGCCGGTACGCGCAGTGCAAAACGTCGATTTTATTCAAAATTTATAGAAATCCAGAACCCTAACCTTAAAAATTTAATATAGTCTTATTGGTAAACATGTTTTCTATATGTGTACCAACCGATTTGTTTCTAGGTGGGTTAGTTTTATAGATATTTCACTTTTTCTGTATGAAGATTGCTCATAGCCATTGAGTTTGCAGTGTGACAGTGTGTTATTATTGTGGTTACTATCGCCACAATGGCCGCGCTTCCGGTTTGCGTGACGTGAGTGCATACCCTATACTGAGGCAGTTCATATATCGCGTATTTTGTGAGTAATAGAGTTATGAAAGTCACCGTAAGACTAGCAACACATGTTGATTTGGTGGTTATTCGGCCAACTCTTAGTGACACGCACCCGGTGTGTGTGTGTGTGTGTGTGTGTGTGTGTGTGTGTGTGTCGGGTGGGGGTGTTGGGGTGACACTGCAGGCTGGGTGAACAGGGCACGCTTGATTAATGATAAACTGGGATCCGTTTTTATTTATAATTTAGAGATGCCTTAAGCCTGGTACACACCTCCTGTGTAAAACTTAAAACTGCCCATTACGCGACTAAGTTTGAGTTTTAGTCGGTTTCAGTCTTTAGGGGTGTGACCCCCTATCACACCTGAGCCTTCCGATTCGCGACTTAAAACTCAGTTTTAGGGCTTAAGACTGGAAAAGATTCGAAAAATGAATCGGGCAGTTTTGGTCGGGAAACGGGACGGGTCGGGTTGTGACGGGCTGCGTCGGGCAGTCAGATTTTGCTTGTGAATCGTATACGGGAGGTGTGAACCAGGCTTTACTGAACACAAAGCAGGAAGATCGTCTGCGCTTGTACCCGGCAGACCGTGTGGACAGGACCCCTGGTTGGGGATGGATTCACGACATGACCTAGTTAAAGGTAACGCAGTACAAGCTTGATACTTGTTGCCACATTGCTCGGTGCCATGCATTTTTAGGGTTGATTTGTTCGGTCTGACTGAGTGCGGTATCGGGCCATGGTGCCAGTCACCGCTCGTGACTCCAGAGACGCCGTGACGTGTTGACGTAGTGACGCGGTGACGTGTTGACGTAGTTACATGGATTTACTAGTGACGTGACGGCTAGAGAGGGACGGGGAGGTGGGGGGTGAGATGGGGCGGGGCCGGAGTCTGTGACGGGCCGCGCTGGGTCCTTGCCCGATGGGCACCAAAGAAAGTAAAGCTTGTTTTATTTAACTGATTGATTTCCGTAGCGTTGGCTATTGGACGTCAAACGTAGGGTCATTCTGATATATTTATTTGGAGGAAAATCGCTGCCGCCACATATATAGGCTACTTTTTCCGATAAGCAGCATGGGGTCTTTTATATGCACTTTCGCACAGAAAGGACAGCACAG